>REGO01000070.1:5912331-5929744 GCA_010120015.1 Rhombomys opimus
TGGACCTAGCCATCAGGGAAATGCAAATTAAAACTACCTAGAAATAGAGCCTCACCCCAGTCAGAATGACTATCATCAACAAATGTGACAGCAAATTCTGGAGAGGATGTGGAGAGAAAGGAACTTTTATTCGCTCTTCGTGGAGATGCAAATTAATACAGCCGTTGTGAAAGTGTGGGGCCAGGATATCCTACACAACCAGGGTAGCCAGCCTGGAGCAAGAGTGAGGTGGAAGCATGTCCAAACCCCACAAATCTTGAGGCCCACGGGAGTAGGACTGTTTCCTCCCTTCCCTGGGCCTGCATGCCTGAGCGCACACGGCTTTACGGCTCCCACCTCGGCAACCCTTGAGGTAGTCACGTAGCCTGGCGGCCAGGTTTCAGGCCAAACTTCTTCTGTCCTTAAAAGGTCATGTCCAGCAAGCACCCAGGATCCCTCTTCATGCAAATAAGTCATTCCCAGCACCTTAGCCCTGGCCAACGATGTCCACTCACCCCATAGCCTCTACCCACTCCCCAAAGGGCTAAATAGCCTTTGTCCCCGCCTCCAATTAAAGGAGCTGTCTCAGGGAAGCTGTCTCCCGAGAAGGCCCACTGAGATCCTGCGCTGCGCCCACCTGCCCCAGCAAAGCTTCCTCCCGTCCAGCTCAGTGTCCAACCCTGAGGAGGAAGCAGACACACGGCGTAGAAGTCAGTTTGGAGATTTCTTTAAAAATTAAAAATAGAACTATCGTACGACCCACCAGTTTCCCTCTGGGGCATAGACGCAGAGAACGCTGTATCTTACCACAGAACTGTTCGCACCCGTGTTTAGTCACTCTTTAATCATAATAGCAAGGACTTGGAATCAATCCAGTTGCCTACTGACAGATGAATGAGTAATGAAAACTTGGTGTATATAAAAAGTGGAATACTCTTGCTGGATGATAGCCTCAGGTCCTGAGGAATTGAGTCAGGCTGTTCTGGGCAGTAGCCCCTAGCCAGAGAGAATGGCTCAGCCCCAGCCTCCACCTGAAGAAATAATAAGCCTGGGTATTAAGAACAACCCGCCCTGCTCCGAGTCAGGCCGCAAAGGATAGCTGTATCTTCCTGACGTGTGTGTTCCCAGCGGCTCTAAATGCTCTGAGTCTTCATCATACAGAAAGTGTTCCAATAAAGCGGTCTCAGCCTATTAAGATGGAGCCTTAGCCTCCAAGCCATCTCTCCAGCCCCCGAAATTGTAAGATTTAATGGGGAAGCTTCACAGTTTCCCTTTCGACTACCAGGTCTACCTCTATAAGTCCGTTAAGCTATATGGACTTTGGGTCTGGTTAATTTTGGCATGCGATATATTTATTTGCAAGACTTTTTTTTTTAAATAATAAAGTTTGCTTAAAAATAAAATGTAAAAGATCTTTAACATGAATTTTTGTTACCTGACATAATTTTGGAAGAAACGTAAAAATGACTATAACTAAGTCACCGAAATTTTATCTAAAGAGCAATCAAATTTCCAAATGAAGATATTTTGCAAATGAAGTTATTTTCAACCCCAGCACTCTAGGGGCTGAGACAGTAGGGCTGCCATGACTGAAGCCAGCCTGGGCTACAAAGAGATCTGGTCAAACACACACATACACACACACACACACACACACACATACACACATGCACATACACACACACACACACACACACGAGTTCCTTAGTCCCTACACAGGAAATAAGAAAAAGCATTTCTTTGTTTACACTGTGTATCTCCTCGAAGGCAACGTTCAAGAATATTTTTCAGATTCTGAGTTGACTCACCCCAGAACCTGTTTACAATAACACGCTTACAGGGAATTTCTTGGGATCAAAATCAAATAAGTAGAATTCTGAAGGTTTTCAATTCAGTGTTGCTGCTGGAGAGATGGCTCAGAGGGAATGAGTTCAGTTCCCAGAGCTACATCATCAGGCGGCTCCCGACCTCCTGAGACACCAGTTCCAGGGCACCTTGTGTCTTCTGGCCTCAGCAGGGCCCACAGACACCGTGCACCAAAAAAAAAAAAAAAAAAAAAAAAAATTAAATAGTGTCGCAATAAAGATTTCTTGGAGGCAACCAAGGGTGACAATAACAGCCTATATTGTTTTGGGAGTATTTTGAACTTTCTGTAACTTAAAAGATTTTTCATGCCTGGCTCTGGGTTTTTTTATAAGTTTACAACTCTTGGAGGGGGACATTGTTACCCAAGTGGCATAACTGTTAACTTCATTACTTCGCACACGCACACACACACACAGAGACATACAAACACAAACACATATTTGTTATGTATAATTTTAGGTGTACATAAAATAACTTTTAAATCTTAATTTACTAAACTTCATCCAAATACATACGCACACAAACACGTACGCTTTATTATATGTAAATTTTGGCGTATATAAAATAATGTGATTCCCTGTGGCACTTTAAAGCATCCTTGGTGTTCCTTATTCCCCCTCTCCTTTTCTGTCCTTCCCCACGTATGCCCCTACCATCTTCCACTTCTCCTTTCATACCACCCACAGCCTGCTGTTTTCTCTGGGGTGCTCCTCACACTGGCCTCCCACGGTCCCTTTTTTTACTTTTCTGGTGTTTAAGGTTACACTAGGTTAAATACTCATACCTGAAGATTTGGAGCCAAGAACCACAGATGAGAAAGAACAGGTGTCTTTCTGGGTCCCCTCATTCACTGTAGTATTTTCTAGTTCCTTTCACTTACCTACAAAGTTCATGAATTCGTTTTTCTTTACGGCTGAATAGCATTCCGTAGTGTATATGTACCTTGTTTTCATTATCACTCCATCAGTTGAGAACATTTCAGCTGTTTCCTAGCTTTTATGGTTAGAGCAGCAATGAACATGTGCAGTCAGATGTTCATATATATGCACATATATGCCAGGCACATATATGCCAGAGAGTGCAATTAGTTGGATCATACGATAGAATCATTTTTAGCTTCTCAAGAATTCTCTGTGGTTTGCACAGTGGCTGCACCAATTTGCAATTCCACCAACAGTGAATGGGGAACCCCACATCCTTACCAGCTTTTATTGTCAGCTTTTTTCTTCCTCTTAGCCATTCAGTCTGGACTAAAAATCAAATCTTGAAGTTGTTTTAATTCCCATTTCTTTAATTTCTAAGGATGAAAAACATTTTTTGAGATATTTCTTAACCGTTTTATTTCTTCTTTTGAAAACTCCCTGCTCAGATTTGTAGCCCATTTTAACTGGGTTGTTTAATCTTTGTTTCTTGAGTTTATATATTCTGACAATTAACCCTCTCTCAGCTGTTACTGTGACTGCCCTCGGAGCCAAGCAGCTGCCATCTGGGGGAGTTCAGCTGTAGCCCCCCCCCTCCTGAAAGATCATCCCACTTGGCTGCTTGACTGATGGGTTACACCCACTGAATAGAATTGAGGAACAGGACATGAGGTTCTCTCCAGAGTATCCAGCTCTTCCCTACCACCTGGCTACTCTACACACAGCCTGGGGCAAAGGCTACAGTATAAAAGGCCAGGAAAGACTTCAGGGTCTCCATCTGTGGTCAGCAATGGGGAGAGACATCCTCATCCCTCCTGGGTAAGGCTCTTCAGGTGTGACCAGTTGGAGGAGTGTCCACTTATCTCAGTAACCCCTCACCTAGACTCTGTAATGAAGCACAGCAAACTCACTTGTTGTTGATTATTAATATTTAATATTGATTTACCTTTTATTTAAACAGTGGTCATTCTTAAACCATCTGTATACCCAAATCACCACACAAAGACTAGGATTTCATTAATTAACCTAGAGCACAATGCTAGGCAATAGTTGCTCCATCCAAAACCTCTAAGCCCGCATAGTTTCCTCCCATTCAAATTTCCCACATTATACTTGCTTTTAGTCGTATCTGAGGTCCAGTTCATCTCTCCTCAAGGTTCCAAGTCCTCTCCTGCCAATCACTCTTCTCCGACTCCTCCCTTCCTTCTCCCCGCCCTCCTTACCAGGATGTCCCATCCTATTCTCTCCATTGCTCAGCATTGGCTGGTGGTTTTATTGACAATACAGAGAACAAATGGTAGTCTGTTTACACAACTTGAGACAGGTGCTGCTTAGAATAAACATCACAATGCAATGTCCAGATTGAAACCAGACAGTGGGGTAGAGAAATCAGCACTAATGATCAAGGGTAAATTGTACACCTTCCACAAGAACATTATACTCACTGTCTCCCTAGAGGGAAATTTGGCAGAATCTGCCGCAGTTTGTGGTTGGGACCTGGGGGTTTAGACATTGTCTTATTCCCCCCTCCCCCGGGAAGCATGTTAAAAACAGGTACATAGCTGGCAAAGTTCTCTCCCTCTCCATGGGCTTCTCCTTCACTTCTTTGTTTCCTTAGCGGTACAGAAGCTTTTTAGTTGTACGAGGACCTGCTTGTCAACTGTTAGCCTAAATCCCCGAATCGTGGTCAGAAGGTCCTTTGCCACACCTCTATCTTGGAGGGTACTGCCTATGTTTCCTTCAGAAACAAGACTGAGAGGACTCTGGATCTGACCCGAAAGCCTCCTCCCTGAGGACCAGCTTTCATGGTTACACAAGGTGCTGGGTAAGCTACCAAGGAAGGAGAGCACTCAGAAGCCCCATCTGGCTGTGATGGAATCACAGCAAGGGCAGGGGCAGCGAGGTCTCACTCCCGGTGACATTAGTGACGCTCATGTCTTATTGGTAGCCAACAGCTGTTTAATTGGATTAACAGGACGAAGACCATGCTTGGTACTGGAAACCTAGCCACTCCTTGTGGGTGGTGAGCTCATGTGTACAGGAGAATGTACTATTGCCACCTTTCTAAACAAGTATAATTCCTAACTGGATTCTAAATACTTGTCCTTAAACCTGCAGATAAATACACCCTCTCACCTCTTATCAAAGAGGCTCATCTTTGCAGCATTCTGAGACCATTACAGAAGGCTACCAGCCCTGATAATCTGAGTGAGATCACTGGGACCCGAATGGAGTAAGCCAGATCTAGCATACATATTTCCTTTTTGTGCACATGTGTGTACACACATACACACACATGCACACATGAAATAACATAACTTTAAAAACATATGACAAAAAAATTTAATACAGAGCAAGCTAAAGAACCAAGCTATCTCCTATTAAGTCTACTTATAAAAAATTCAAAACAGTACCATTGCTGTTTTAAATTTTGACTTAGGAAACAAGGTTATTTTTCACTAAAAATGTTTTTTTGGCTGGGGTGGTTGTTAAAAACTAAAAAGAGATGAAGCAGGGGGACAATAACAACCTCTCGAGAGGTTTATTAGGGGGGTATGGAGGAAGTGGGTAGCAGGGCATGGTGGGGAAAGAGAGGGAAAGGGGGGATGGGGCACCCCAGAGAAAGAGAAAGAGAAGAGTGTAAGATAGAGAGAAGAGAGTAAGAGAGAGACCACGTGTAGGATCAGCCCTTTTAAGGGAGCACGGTAACCACGCCTTCCAGGTGTGACCACCTGGCAGGCGACATGTGATGACGTCATAGGTTGCTGGGCAACCCAGAAGCAGGTTGTGTTACGAAATACTAACAGTGGTGGCACGCTACTTTAATCCCAGCAGTTGGGAGGCAGAGGCAAGAGGATCTCTGTGAATTGAGGCCTGCCTGGTTTACACAGTGAGTTCAAGGGCAGCTGGAATTATGTAGAGACCCTTAAAGAAAGAAAGAAAGAGAGAGAGAGAGAGAGAGAGAGAGAGAGAGAGAGAGAGAGAGAAAGAAAGAAAGAAAGAAAGAAAGAAAGAGAAAAAGAAAGAAAGAGAGAAAGAAAGAGAAAGAAAGAGAGAGAGAAAGAGAGAGAGAGAAAAAAGAGAGAAAGAGATAGCGAAAGAGAGAAAGAGATAGAGAAAGAAAAAAGAAAAAGAGAAAGAAAGAGAGAGAAAGAAAGAAAGAAAGAAAGAAAGAAAAGGAAGGAAAGAGAGGAAGGAAGGAAGGAAGGAAGGAAGGAAGGAAGGAAGGAAGGAAAGGAGAGAAAGAGAAAGAACTCTTCTTTTTTCACATTAGACTTCTTTTAAAAAATTATTTATCCACTTTACACCCTGATTGTAACCCCGCCTTTTCTCCTCCCAGTCGCCCACCTTGAATGTCCCTCCCCAAATTCTCTTCTCCTTCAACTCAGAGGAGAAGGAGGGCCCCTCCTTCCTCTCCCCGCCCCCACCCGGGTAACAACCCACCCTGGGACGTTAAATTGCTCGAACTAGGCGCATCCTCTCCCACTGAAGCCAAACCAAGCAGCCTAGTTAGGGGAAAAGGATCCAAAGGGAGGCATCAGAGTCAGAGAGGCCCCCACTCCAGTTATTGGGGGACTCACATGAAGACCAAGGTACTTATGTGCAGGGAGCCAAGGACCAGTCCATGCATGCTCTTTGGTTGGTGGTTCAGTCTCTGTGAGTCCCCATAGGCCCAAGTCAATTGACTCTGTAGGTCTTCTTGTGGAGTCCTTGACCCCTCCAGCTCCCTCAATCGTTTCCCCAACTCTTCCATGTGACTCCTTGAGTTCTATCTAATGTTTGGCTGTGGGTCTCTGCAAATGTTTCTACCAACTGCTGGGCGAAGCCTTTCAGAGGAGGAGAGGGGATGGGGAGTGGAACAGGGGTGAACGTTAGGAGTAGGGAGGGAGGCTAGAGAGGGTTGGGGGAGAGAATGGAAATCGGAAGGGAGTGGTGTCTCTGGGATTTGCCAAAGTCTTGTTACTGGGTTCATTGCTACATTTCAATGGATTATATTAAAATTTTAAATTAGTGCTAGTTTTAAACTGACTTTGGTATTTTTTTAATGTTGAAAATTGGATTTATTGGTGTTTGCGTGTGTGCATGTGCCAGCGCCCTGGGTTTCAGTGGCTCTTCACTCCTGCAAGGCATTGCTTATCCTACTTCGTGCGCTTATCCTACTCTGTGTTGATGTTTACATGTTTATATGTTAATATCCTTTGACTCTCTTAACCGAACAGAAGACCTCTGGCTTTTCAACCAATAAAACATAATCTAATCTACTCGAACCCATCTAATCAAATCTAGAGAAAATTCAAGACAGTCTAAGGCAGGCTTCCTGGAACTGAGGTTCCCTGTGGAAAGGCACCTGCAGCAAGCTGATGACCGGAGCTGGATACCAGGAACTCGTGGTAAGAGAGAACCAATTCCTCCAATTCTTCTCTCACCTTCTCACGTGCCACCCCTAACTCCCTCCCAACAAATAAGTTAATTTTTTTAAAGTGAGATTTCCCTCAGTTGTCTTAGGGTTTTACTGCTGTGAAGAGACACCACGACCACAGCAACTCTTACCAAGGCAAACATTTAATCGAGGCTGGCTTACAGTTCAGAGGTTTAGTCCATTATCATCATGGCAGGAAGCATGACAGCGTACAGGCAGACATGGTGCTGGAGAGGTAGTTGAAAGTTCTACATCTGAATCAGCAGGACGCAGGAAGAGTTTCACTGGGCCTGGCTTGAGCATCTGAAACCTCAGAGCCCACCCCCAGTGACACACTTCCTCCAACAAGGCCACACCTCCTATTAGTGCCACTCCCTGTGGGCCTACGGGGGTCATTTTAATTCAAACCACCACACTCATAAAGATAACACAAAGATGTTAATTCACTACAGGTCACTTAAGATTCCAAGGTATGGAACAGGGCACCCCAGAAGCAGAGCATGCTCAGCTCCAGGTCTAGAATTCTATCTCCTCTGCTGTAGGCTAGATTCACAGGGATGATGCTCAGATACGCCAAAGCTGGGAGACAAGTCTGAGGCTTTGAACTGTGGCTTCTCAAGGGTCTTAGAACTGTTAATTATGTTTTAATTATAAAATGATGATATTTAAGTTCATAATAACAATTTCCCCAAGAAGTATATTTATAAAATTCATTTTCCAAGAGTTATATAGACTAAAAATAGTAAGAAAAAATAAAAACTCACGCTGAATTGATTTTTTATTTATTTGATATTATTGTGTGTATGTGTGCATTGTATGTTTGAGCACATGTGAAGGTCAGAGAGCAACCATTACAGTGTTAGTTCTCTCCCCACACCTTATGCTGGTACCAGGGATGGAACCTGGGCCGCCAGTATTCCTCAGCAAGCACTTTTACACACTGAGCCACACTGTCAGCCCCACAGTGAAATGAACTCTGACTGGTCCACACTGACGAAGGTGTGAGGCAATAATTCTATATTCTGTGTTCAATAAATAAAGTGTAAACATAAGCTACTCTAATACATAAATAGAAGCTTTACACATCTAAAATACAGCATGTATAAAACATATCTATAGTTTAATGAAATAGTACAATTTTCACTATAAATTATATACAATATAGAAATATACTTTCACAGCATTTTAAAGTTCAGAGATAACTTACATGGTGACAGGAGGGAAATAATGTCATATATTGAACCCTTTAGTAATTAATTGTAACAAGTACGTCAATGGAAGAAAAAGATGGTTGGTATAAAGAAAAATGTCTCAAAATGGCCAAAGTACCATTCTGAGGACTAACAGTGGAGTCTCCTGTTCGCGGATCGATGGTGCTGAGAGAAGAGAGCTTACCAAAGTCTGGACATGTGGTGTCTGGAGCGTCAACTCTGTAGAGTGGTGTAGCTCGGACAAGGGATTTAGAGAGTCAAAAATACCAGATTATCACCCCACATTACTTGCAAATAGTACTTTAGGAACACTTTTCCAAGGCAACGTTTATTTTACCATGTCTCAAAAGTACTAATCTCCCAAGGCCCAGTATTTCAAAGCAGTAGCCAAACCACCCTCCCCCTCTGTGGTCCTAGGGCCAGAACTAAGAAAACATGTTTCCCTGCTCAGCGGTGGGGACGGGAGGTTCTGACGATGCTGTTTAAGGAGACACTTAGGTGATCTCGAAGTAACAAAAGTTAATTAGGAGTATTTTATAGCACATTCACAGTTGTATTAGAGGGTTTCTGAAGATCTTGGGGCGATTTCCGTTTTTCAGATTTATATAATCTTTCTAGAAAAGAGTACACATTGGGTTAAGATCCGCTGTGACTGTACTTATTTTCAGAAAGAACACATATTCTGTCTTTTACAAGCAAATCCGTTTATAATTATACAGATAAGCAGTCAACTACATCTTATTTCCATATATATCCCGTACCATGTAATCACATTAGCAAAACATTTGTTTTAAACTGTATCCTTTAAGTAAAGTCTGCGCCTGGAGGGGACGGTCAAATGGGCAGTCTGATCAAAACGCTTTGACATCCTGGGCCTAGAGCGACTCAGTGGCTACTGACCCACTGCTGCTTGTTTTCTGTTTCTTCTTTTCTGACTCTTTGCTCTTTTCGGTAATTGGCTGCAGTCCAAAATGTTATTTTTTTCAGAACTTGCTGCCGAAGTTTAGGAGGTAATAAGGATATCTGACTCTTCAAAATGACAGCATTTTTCCCAATGCAGTCAAGACACAACCTGTCAATAAAGCATAGGGGAAGGGTTAGCTTCTGAGCCCAGGTTACACAGTACCTGGTCAAGGTGTATTTGTTTGTCTTCCTTTGCAGGGCTGGAGACTGACATCAGGGGTGAGGAATTCCAGGCAAGCACTAACACAGAGCTATCCCTCCGCACTGAACTTATGCAGGTTTTTGTTTGCCTGGTGGTTTTGTTGTGTTTTTGGCTAGAAATCTTGGTTTTTAACAGCCAAGCCATAGCACCAGCCCTGGTTTTGTTGTTTTTCAAATTCATTATGTTATTTTACATGTTTGTGCATCTGTGTGAATGTATGCCATGAGAGAGCAAGTACCCCCAGAGGCCAGAAGAGGGAACCCATGCTGAGACCTCAGGACTTCAACAACCACAGAGGAGAGTCACTTCCCCAAAGCCCTGGAGAGGAAAGACTAGCTTTATCAGAGAAAGAGCAATTCAGTCAGTGGGTTAAATACAGCTGGAGGACAGAATGGCACAGCAAGGTGAGGCCAACACACAGGTGGAGGTTGAGCAAGGGCAGTGGGGGCCACCAAAAGGCATGACAGCGCAGTCTCTGACCCATCAGTGTTCCCGGGAAGCTCTCCTGGGGGATCTGCGTGCTTTCCGAAGACCTCCATGACGACCTCCCGCCTAAGTTTTTGTAATAGCCCTAAACTGCAGACATCCTAAATATCTATCTTTAGCCCTGTCAATCGTGTCCACAAGACAGAACCTTAACAGCCTTTGCTAACACAGATATAGACCCATTGTGCTTAATGATTATATAGTTACATGAGAGATACCTATGAACTGTAAAAGTAGTCCATAAGGCAACATACATAACTTGCTTCATTATATATACACACCAGTGATAAATAAAATAGTCACATAGACCACAGTGTGGACAACTCACCGTGGTGAGTAGGTATCATACAACAAAACCACTACATTCCTGTCACACTCCTGTGTGTTGTATGTGTGAAGGGTATTACATATGAGTAGGTGCTGTATGTGTGCGCACATGTTCAAGTGTGTGTGCATATGCATGGGAGTTTGCACAGCAAGCAGAGGTCAACACTGTCTTCCCAGTCACTCTCCACGTGATGATTCTCCACAAATTATTATGATGATGATGATGATTTTGAGGCCTGCTCTCTAACTGAACCTGGAGTTCAGTACCTTGGGTAGCCTGCCTGGTGGCCAGCACCAGAGACCTGACTGACAGTCTCCGCCTCCTCGGTGCTGGGATTACAGGCACCTGCCATTGTGTCCAGCGTTTTCCACACGTACTGTGGCTCCAGACTCAGGCCCCATGTTTGCATGGCTAGCACTTTACTACCTGGGCCATCTCCTCAGCCCTCATATGTTCAAATTATGTTTAGCATTAGCTGAGTATTAGACCAACATGTGGCCCAATGTTGGTCTCCTCGGCCTGCTTCCAGGCCACCTTAGTTTTACCTTTGCTGTTTCTAGGCCAATCACTGAGAAATTTGTCAGTTCACCATAAGCTTGTTTCTTTGTTGAGTTTAGCTTCGTGTAAAAAATATTTTCAAAAAAAAAAAACTTATATAAATGTTTTTGGTTTTTTTTGAGACAGAATTTCTCTGTGTAGCCCTGGTTGTCCTGGAACTCACTCTGTAGACCAGGCTGGCCTCAAACTCAGAGATCTGCCTGCCTTTGCCTCCTGAGTGCTGGGATTAAAGGCATGGTCCGCCATGCCTGGCTGCGTGTCAATTTTTAAATATTAATGTTGATATATATGTTCACGTGCAGTGTTCTTACATGCTCCACAGGTGTACAGCTCCCCTCAGAGAGCAGAAGGGGAGGGTGCAGAGCTTCTGGAACTGGAGTTAGAGGGAGTTTCGAGCTACACACTGTGGGTTCAGGGAGCTGAACTTGGTTAGATCCCCTGCAAAAACAGCATGTGCTCTCAACTACTGACACAGTTCTCTAGCCTGATGAACTCTGGCCTGCCACAACCGGCTTTAGAGAAATGGTCTTACCTTGTAGCCAGGTGGGCCTGGAACTTACCAAGTGGCACTGGTTGGTTTTGAGCCCCCACTCCCCCACTCAGCCACTGAAGTGACTGTACCATCCTGCTCGGCTCCCTTACTCTTCCCAATTCTCCAAATATTTAACCTCCTCCAGCTTTACTTTGCTTTCCTATCCAATTCAGATCACCTGCACTCCATTCTCTTGCCAGCAGCTAGGATTCCCTCTCCACTGTTCCTTTTACACCATCCTGGCCATCTCCAACCATTATCAGGTTCTCTGCACCTGGGATTAGTTGCCCTGTGAAGCTGAAGTAAACCACAGCTGTGCAGACAGGATACCACTAAACTAACTACTTTCTCTCCCAAGCATCACTGTGCGCACAGCACAGTCCTGGCCAACAAGCTCCCAGTGAGCTCCAGAGACATGTCAAGTCTTTGTCACTCTTCTTAGGCTCATATCTTCATCTCTTTTTCCTCACCAGATAACCCACTACCAATAAAACTTTCTCCATGACCTGTTTTTACATTTCCTTCTTTTCTCCACTATTTTATTTACTTTTTTTGGTGAGCCAAAGTGTCTGATGTGTAACACTTCCTCACTGAGCTTTACTCCAGAGCTCTACTGTGTTAAAAAGTATCCCATTTGACAAATGTCTGTCTCTTTTGCTAAAATCTACTTCTTCATGGCTCTGTCATCTGGATATGGGGCACACATCTGTAATCCTAGCACTTTGGAGACAGACAGAAGGTCTTTGAGCTCTAGCAACTAAATAACAGCTTCTGTGTTAAAAGAAATTCTGTTGTTGTTGTTGGGTTTCTCTAACTATCCCTGGCTGTTCTGTCCTAAAACTCACATTGGCAGTTGGTCTGATATTGGCCTTCAAGATCTGGTTAAACCCATCCTTGCTGTGTAAACCTATCCTTGTTGTGTAAACCTGCCTAAGTCATTATATCTGATTGGTTGATTAAACGGCCCATACTTGGGCAGGACAGAATTGGTTAGGCATGGCTAAGGTTCCCCAGCTTTGGGTTCAGGAGACTCACAGGAGTCAGATGGGAAGAGAGGAAGAAGGAAGACATCATGACGGGCTATCATGGAGAAGAAACCACATAGGCCAGGAGGAAGGACTCCAATAATGACGTGAAAAGGCCCAGATGAAGAATACAAGTATATTGGCATCATGGATGGAAGGTGGACCAGATGAGGATGGTTAAGGCAGATGGTGTTGGATGGGGGCTGGGAGACGGACGGCGAGGTTACTGAGACCGTGTAAGTGAATATCTGCCCAGCCAAGGTAAATGAGGCAATTATAAATCTAACAGGTGCCTGTGTCTTCCTATTGGTGACAGCGGGTTGGATAACACCACTACAGTAATCTTAGGGCTAATAATAACCATTATACAGCCCAACACATTTTTTTGTTTACTGCAACATTGTAGCAAGGTTAGCATCCAACTCAGATTCATCCACCTCTGCTCCAAAACGCTGGGATTAAATTTTAAGCTCCACCAAGCTTAAAATTTTCCATTTTAACTGTATGTGTGTATATATTTTATCATATATGATATTTACCAGACATACTCTGATTTCCAAAAAGTTGAAATATAGCCCCTGCCTCCTCAGTGATGAGATTAAAGACATCAACTACTGTGCTCAGGCTGGAAATATACTCTTTGATATTACCATATGAATTATAAACAACTTTACAAAAATATACTGTTTAATTTTAAAAATAATGCTCATGAATGGTCTGAATATAATTTGATTATACTTTTTTATTTTGAGACACAGTCTCACGTATAGCTCTTCATGGTCTAGTATTTGCTATGTAGACCAGGCAGGCCTGAATTCACAAAGATCTGCCTGCCTCTGCCTTCTAAATGTGGGATGAAATACCTGTGCACTATATCTAGTTTTTATTCTTAGGCAGATGTAAATATTTTCTTGAATGTAAGTCATAAACTACCTGTAAAATAGCATAACTCCTCCCCAAAGAAGAAGTAAAGAGATTATCACACATTCATAGTACATATTTTGCATTTTCTTTGCTTAGCAGACATTCTGTTATTGTTAAAATATAATGAATACGTTGTGAAGGAAAAAATAAAAATTTAACTTAAAAATTAAGACAAAATAAAGCCAGCAGAGAACTTGCCATGCTGACAGTTCTGCGCTGTTCAGCTCCTTTGCAACCATCACACCCTCCACGTCCGCAGTCTTCTCCTCCTCCTCCACGCCAAGTCTCCTTTACTCTCATCTCATTTGACACATGAGTGTGCCCTCTCCAGTTCCTTCAGACACCAGGAACCAAACAGGGTTTGTTCCTTTGTGAATGACATATTTTACTATGAACATCTTTGTTTTTGTTTTTGTTGGTGATGGCTTTTTTTGTTTGCTTTTGTTTTTGGTTTTTCAAGACAGTATTTCTCTGAGTAACCCTGTCTGTCCTGGAACTCACTCTGTAGACCAGGCTGGCCCCACACTCAGAGATCTGCCTGCCTCTGCCTCCCAAGCAATTGGATTAAATGTGTGTGCCACCCCACCCCCACCTGGCCACTATGCACATCTTAAAGGTCATTCTATGCTGTAGCTCATATCACAATTAGCCTTCTTTAAAATTTTTACATTTGATTATTTGAAACATTTTTCTGTTTAAATATACTTGATCATATTCTTTCTCTCCCCAAAGTCCTTCTAGATTCTTTCCTGATCCCTACCCATCCAACTATAAGTCCTTTCTCAAAAAAACAAAAAAACAAAAAACAAACAAAAGCCCAATACAACAATAAACTCCAAAAAAAACCCCACCAAACCACTCACTACATAGCTGAAGATGACTGTGATGAGGATGTCCTCATCCTCCTGCCTCTCCCTCCCGAGCACTGGGATGACAGACACCAGCTGTCATGCCCAGTTAGAGGGTGCTGCAGATTGTGCCCAGGGCCTTGGGAATGTAGGTGAACCTCCAACCAACTGAATTTACAGCTCCAGCACACACACAGATACACACAGAGACAGACACAGACACATACAGACACACACACATACATATACATTATGTATGACATCATATATACATAAAAATACTGTATTTACTTACCTGAGCAGTGAATAGGGCTGTGTTTGAAAGATCAATAAATCATTACAGTGACCCTAATCAATAAAAAAAAAGTTTTACCAATGATGTGAAGAAAATAACAGTACCTTAACTATAGAACATTTCTATTGTATGAATGTAAAATAGCCAATAAATTTCTCTTTAACTAGTAACACACATACACACAAGCATACAAGTGTACATATCCACAGACATATACCTGCACATATGTATTTTTCCTGCTTGAAAACATGAGGTATATGAATATCAAATTTCAGGAAGCAAAATTTTATCTAATCAATACCCTATATAATTACAAATTTAAAAATTAGCAATTGTTCTCTGAGAATAGTAAGTAACGGAAGTAGTTAATATTTGTTTCTTTGGGGGAGTGGTTGTTTCAAGACAGGGTTTCTTTGTGTAGCCCTGGCTGCTGTCCTGGAACTCACGCTGTAGACCAAGCTGGCCTTGAACTCACAGAGATCCACCTGCTCTGGCTCCCAAGTTCTGGGATTAAAGGCATACAGCAACGCAGCCCAGCTAATATTTGTTTCTTAAAACAGAAGTATTTCCTCCAAATTACTCTTATGTTAAAGGTTCCATGCCCTGCCTCCAGGTGGTTCTCTCTGTCCGGCAAGGCCTCCCTGATAGGCCAGCAGCCCCCTACCAAGCACCATCTCCTCCCTGTTGATGCTGTCTCACTGTTTTGAGACAAGGTTTCACTATGTAGCCCAGGCTTGCCTGGAACATACTATGTAGCCAGGCAAGTTTTGAATTTGTGATAATCCTTCTGCCTCAGCTCCTGAGTATTGTAACTGTATAATGAGCAACCACACCTGGCTTCCCTGTGAAGTCTTCCTTTGTATTTAAAATATTATTGTTATATACTTTATTTTTTATTTCAGACATGGTTATTCTGTTTAGCCCTGGCTGTACTAGAACTAGCTCTGTAGACCAGGCTGGCCTCAAACTCTTGCCTGCTTCTGCCTCCTGAGTGCTAGGATTAAAGGCATGTGTTACCATGCCAGGCATATTTAAAATATTTGTTGTTTTTGCTGTTGTATGATCAAATTCAGTCTTACACATACTGGACAAGTACTCTACCTCAGTCCTACAGATTCCTCATTTGAATATCAAGGTTTAGTTTTCTTTGATTAATGCATCACTCATGCAGTCTCTATGAGCTGCCAATAGGCTGGGCCTGCCCCTGGGTTCTGAGTCCTGACTCAGAGAGGAACTATTCCCTTTTCTTCTCTCTTGGATGATGGCCAGGGCCTTCATGCTCCTAAAGTCTCTGGTGGCTGTGGGCTTCTCATTCTTTGAGCTCTGCTCCCTGCCTGTTGTGACTGCCTGCCAATACGTGTCTGACCTCTAGGCTGCTCCATCTTCTCCATTTTCCTCCAGGCAGCTCCAGGGTTGACAGCTTGCCTGTTCTGAGGGGTTTCTTTTAAACTCTAATAGTTTTCAAAAGTAAAAAACATATATAGATATATGAATATGGTAGGAGTTTCCTAATCCTTTCAATAGGTCTTTATAATTTCACAATCATGATGATAATTTAATTTAATAAGAGCCCTTACTTTGTTTTATATATGTATTTTCTTAATTACATATTTTTTATGTAATTTAAGATTTATTTTTATTATTTTTAATTCTGTGTATATGTCTGTGCCTGGAGGGCAGAGATGTCGGGGCCTCTTAAGTTACAGGTGGTTGCGAGCTGCCTGATGTGGGTGCTGGGAACTGAACTTGGGTCCTCTGGAACAGGAATATGTGCTCCGTAAGTACAGAGCCATCACATCAGCCCCTGGTTTTGTATAATATTTAAGGCAGAGTCTTGCTATAAATCCCTGGCTGCACTACTACCATAATACCATATAGTTTAGGCTGGTCTCAGACTTACAGCAATCCACCTGACTCGTTCTTCTGAGTTCAAAAATTACAGGTGTTTGCCATCATGACTGTTCAGGACTATTATTTTAATGATAAATTTTGTATTCTAAGTAGAGGGTTGTTTGTTTGTTCATGGTTCAATTTTTAAGTTTTTCTTTCTTTCTTCCTTTTTTTTTTTTTTTTGAAACAAGATTTCTCTATGTCGCCCTTGGCTGTCCTAAAACTTTGTAGAGGAATTTTAATTCAGAACATAGCTGCTTTGGCAAGAGATCACATCCAAAGACCTAGGTCTGTGTGCTGGCTGGAGTACAGACATGTCTTTAATCCAGAGGCAAGCAGATCTCAGAGTTTGAGGCCAGCATGGTATAGAGCAAATTTCAGGCAAAGAAAAGCTTAGGTGTGGTGGTAAAGGCCTTTAATCCCAGCACCTAGGAGACAGAGTCATGCAGATCTCTGAGTTTTAGTCAGTGCTACTCAGTCAGCTCAGTTGAGAGTGAGTTGAGAGGCAGTGAAATGGAGTTGGGTTTGCGGCAGATCAGTTTGTGGAATTCAGAGGCAGTTTTACTAGGACAGCTGTACAGAGACATGTTAAAAAGAGAACAAGCTACACACAGGTGAAGACAGATGAGCCAGAGAATGAGAAGGAACCAGAAGATTAGAATAGAGTGCTAGAGTTGGTTTGAGGCCAAGCAGAGCAGTTCAGTGAGAAACTGAGAGAAGCCAGATTGAATCAGTCAGCTTGGAGAGGAGTTTGGGCCAGAACAAACTCATTGTCTGAGCAAATTGGCCCCTTCAGTGCTTGTCTGCCAAGTACCACAGGTGAGAGTGCCCCGCTGCTCTACACTTCCTGTGGACGGGTGAGCAGAGGAGCAAGGCTCTCCTCATGTGACCCGTTTATTCCTTTGACTTTATGCCATGTTAAAGCTGCAACACTGAAAACTCAAATGTAGAACAGACAGAAAGCAG
>REGO01000070.1:5950078-5960129 GCA_010120015.1 Rhombomys opimus
GTGAGTTAGTGAGACACAACACTTCACAACTCACAGTCACTCACCACAGCCCGCTATCAATGTCATAGGTCCAAATTTCATCATTTGGCAAATAGACCTCATTGTCTTCAATAGACTAGAAATAAAGAATACACAGAATTACCATTTTTCATTATTTTTTTCAATTATATAGTAACAAATAGTTCCTGGGGTTAAGGAAAGCGGAAATGAATGTTTAAGATAAAATGAGAAATATATAAGTCTCAAGAAAAAAGACTCAGGGTTCACAAAGGAAAAGAAAAAAAAAAAAAGAAAAAAAAAAAGAAACTAAAAGCCCCCGCAGCACACGGAGATTACACACTGCAGAAGACTGCTCTGCGGTGAAGAGAATTAGAAAATGGTGGGGGTTGTTCTTAAGTGTCAATTTTTATGCTAAATTACTGGCCCTCAAGATCTGGTTACTGTACTATCATTGTTGTGTAAACCTCCCTAAGACATTCCAGACTGGTTGATTAAGAGGCCTAAAACCTGGGCAGGGTGGAACAGGGTAGGTGTGGCTAAAGCGCCCAGATTTTGGAAACAGGAGAATCAGATAGCAGATTGAGACAGAAAGAGGAGGAAGGGGAATGCCAGGATGGGTTAGCATAGAGAAGGAACCATGTGGGCCAGGACAAAGGATTCCATCAAGATGGCTCTATGGGTAAACGTACTTACCACACAGGCCTGAAAACCTCAGCTTGGCCCCCCAGAGATGGGAGGTGGAGATAGGAGAACTGCCCAGAAATGTGAGCACCAGCTAGGCTGGAGTCTGGAGCAGCATGCAGCATGGCAGAAACAAAGGGACCTTCCTCAAGGTGGAAGGAGAGAACCAGTTCCAGAGAGCTGACCTTAACATATTCATCACAGCACACTTGTCCCCGCACTCACAAACACACACACACTAAAACGACAAACATCATTCATCTGAGAGGTGAAAACTGAAACTACAATGAAATGCCATGTTGCCCTCACTGTGTTGGCAGAAAAAAATAAGGGCAGATGGTATCAAATGCTTTTGAGAAGAATGAGGAGGCTGGTGGAGATGCAAATTGATACAAATATTTTGCCAACAGTCTGAAATCTCCAATTCAATTTGCCCGCCTAGTGGCCCAACATTCCATTCTTTGGTACATGCCCTAGAGAACGCACAAACCCTGCTTGTGTATAATAGGCATGTTGTAAGAATGTTCATTGCTGCATTGATGGTTACAGGGGGAAAAGAACAAGGGTGGACTAGATAAGGAAGTAACAGTTTATACAATACAACACTCTACGGGACACACATTCATTCATGGATCCAAGGATGACTTACAAGGAACTTGACAAATATTTGCTGATATTTAATGAACAGGCACTGATGAATAGGGATGGAAAATGGGACGAGCCATACAAGTGCACTCTGAATGACTAAACAACATATACATAAATAAATAGGGCTGGCGAGATGGCTCCGTGGGTAAGAGAACGTGATGCTCTTCCAGAGGACTGGAGCTCACCAAGCCTGCGTGTCAGGCAATCGGGCAGCTCAAAGCAACCCGATACTCCACCTCAGATCTGATGCCCTCTTTTGGCCTCTGCAAGCACCCACACACAGCAAATATGTGTGCGCATACACTGACAAGTCCATTTTTAAAATTAAAATAAAGAGAACAAGTAAACCTGATTGAAGAAAAATATGTAAGTCTGAAACTGAAGGGTAAGTCACGGGGGAAAGTATGCTGTAATTTTCAGATCAACTACTATACGGTTTACAGATACACATGCGCTAAAACTACTAAAAAGTAATAAAGAAGAAATTCAAGATAGTGATAATCCAGTGAGATGGTAGACACCAAGAGCGCAGAACAGTTACAAAAACAGAATATAGTTTTAAAACAGAAGGGCCCCGGGGCTGCAGCTCATCTGGTGGAATGCTTACAGTGTTTTCCTCACAGACCTCATGAGCATAGATTGCACACCTATGATCCCAGGACTCAAAAGACAGAGTCAAGAGGATCAAAGGTTTAAGGTTGTCCTTGACTGCATAGCAAGTGTGAGGGCAGCCCGGGATACATAAGACCCTTACTCAAAAGAAAAAGTAATTTAATAAAAATAAAATAACAGGAACAATAATAGAACATAGACCTAAATACTCAGAAGCATTTCCTATAATGTTATAACAAACATTAAGGAATGGAGTCAACAGTTCTAGTGGGAACAGTAAACCC
Organism: Rhombomys opimus; assembly: GCA_010120015.1. Taxonomy (NCBI): domain Eukaryota; kingdom Metazoa; phylum Chordata; class Mammalia; order Rodentia; family Muridae; genus Rhombomys; species Rhombomys opimus. The sequence continues at coordinate 5,952,304 of REGO01000070.1, forward strand.
AGGAGCCAGATCAGTGCTGACAAAGCGGCAGGATTCACGTAGTGTCAAATTTGTCTCAAGAGCTTCAAGGCTTAATGATGCCCAAAGGAAACATAAAACTCCCTCGGCCACCAGAGGAGCAGCGTCACAGGAATTAATAAAAAGAAACACCATACAGGCTGGAAAGATGACTCGGTGGTTAAGAGTATGACCCAAGTTCAGTTCCCTGTGCTCACATCAAATAGCTCACAGCTGCCTGAAACTCTTCTGGACCTCTTCAGCACCTGCACTTACATTCTCTCTCTCTCTCCTCCTCCTCCCACATCCATTCTAAAGTCTTCATTTTCCATATTGTACATTTTGTAAGTTATCATATAGATCTAAAAGTGCTGGGAAGAAATCTGCCATTCAAAGGCAGTTTATCTTAAGCCACTACCCATGAGAATAGCATGATGGAACCAAAAGATAGGGGTTAGCAATAATCTGTGGGAGTGGGAGAGAAGGGAGCCTGGTTAACAAAGAAAGATAAATAACCAAAAGGGGTGGCATAAGGTTGCAATCCCAGCACTCGGGGAGGCAGAGGCAGGTGGATCTTTGTGACTTTGAGGTCAGCCTGGTCTACAAAGTGAGTCCATGACAGCCAGGGCTGTTACAGAGATACATTGTCTCAAAAAAAAGGGAAAAAGAAAAAAAGAAAGAGAGAGAGAAAGAAAGAAAGGGAGAGAGAGAAAGAGAGAGAAAGTAAGTAAAAAGAAAGGGAGAGAAAGAGAAAGAGAAAGAAAGAAGGAAAGAGAGAAAAAGAAAGAAAGACAGGGAGAGAGAGAAAGAGAAAGAAAAAGAGAAAGAAATCGAGAGAAAGAAAAAAAGAAAGAGAGAGAGAGAAAGGAGAAAGAAAGGAGAGAAAGAAAGAAGAGAGAAATAAAAGAAAAAGAAAGGCAAGAGAAAGAGAGGGAGGGAGAGAGAAAGAGAGAGAAAGAAAGGAGAGAAAGAGAGGGAGGGAGAGAAAGAAAGAATGAAGCAAGGAAGGAAAAATGAATGAGAAAGAAAGAAGGAAGGGAGAGAGGGAAAGAAAGAGGGAGGGAAGTTAGAGAATAATAAAGAAAAAGACAGAAAGACAAAAAACTTTGAAAGTGGTAGTAATAATTCTAAATATTTTTCTTCTCTCTCTGTGTGTGTGAGTAGGGGGCAGGCACATATTAAGGCATATGTATGGAGATCAGAAGACAATTTGTGGGAGCTGACTATCTCTTCCTACTACATGGGTTTCAGGAAGCAAACTCAGTTCAGGAAGCTTGGCATCCAGCGCCCTGACCTGCTGCGCAACCTCCCTGGCCCTGTTTTTTGGGTTTTTCTGTTTGTTTGTTTGTTTGTTTGTTTGTTTGTTTTTTAACTGCACAGTTGGCAATTTTACAATTTTTATTATGAATCACTAAATTCTACTGGCCCTGGTTCTTAATCTCGCAGGTGAGTGTGCTTATCTCTAAGTGGTATTTTATGTGTTCCTTGGTGCGTATACTTCAAAATTTAAAACCCAAAACCTTAGCTAGGATAATGGTGCATATCTTAAATCCTAGCACTCCAGAGGCAGAGACAGGTTGATCTCTATGAGTTAGAGGCTAGCCTGGTCTACATGAGTTTCAGGACAGCAAGAGCTGCAGGGAGACCGTCTCAAACAAAGACTACACCTCGTAAGTATTTAAGAAAGGACTATTAAGGAGGTCACAAGTTATCAGGGAGATTGGAGAACTCGGATCTGGTCTATGCAGACAGCAAGCTGAGGCCACACTATGGTCAGTCCTCGGACTCACACTGACATGCAGCTTGTCCCTCTGCCTCTGAGGTCAGGCACCTTGAGCTTCAGAAATCATAGTCAGTGCTGCCCTCCTCTACAGCAGGTCCTGGAGTTTTGTTTTTACTCCTATGTTATTTCTACTTAAAAACATTTTTGTTTTGACAGTCTCTGGCCCAGGCTGGCTTTTAACTCCCTGTGTAGCCAAGGATGACCTTGAACATCTGATCCTCCTGCCCCCATCTCCTAAGTCCTGGGACCACAAGTGTGTACCGTATGGCCAGTTTATTCAGTCTGAGCCAGGACCTCCTGTGCATCAGGCAAGGACTCCGGCACATGAGCCCCTCTAGTTCTTCGAAACTCACTTGCTTACTCACTGCTCTTGGTTTTTGTAGGAGTTCAGTCTCTCACACACATCACAAATATTTCCTCATTAAGTTTCTCGTTTAAGTTCTGTGGTGCTTTTTTTGTTTAAATACTGTTGTTTTGTTTTTTGTTTTTTGTTTTTTAAGTTTGATTTTTTTTTTCCAAGTCAGGTTTTCTTTTCCCAACCAAAGATTCTGAAATAGTCGTCTCTTTCTTCCTCATAGCGAAGGTCAGTTTTCCTATATTTAACTTGTCAGTCCTAAGGCTCTGATATAATTTTTCTCCAGCTATCTTAGAAGTATCCTAGAAAATACATTTTATTGTATAATTGCTTGTGCGGCTTCAAAATGCTATCTTTTAGAAACAAAAATAGCCTCATGTGCCACTGTTTCTACCATCTCTTTCCCAGTCTGCAGTGCTGCCTGATGGATCAGAGCCCCTCGACGACTGTAGAGCTGTCTCTGCGACTAGAGCCCTCTTCGCAAACATTTCCTAAACTGACCTTCCATACATTAACAGACTAGATTATCATATTTATACATCAAAATTATACATAATTTTGAAGAAAAATCCATCTTATTGATTCTGTTAGAGAAACAGAACCATCTGACTGAGAGATTGAACATACACCATCTGTGAACATACAATGACTCTTCCGGCAAAATCTGGGGAACCGAAGCTGGGCGGTGGTGGCACACACCTTTAGTCCCATTGTTTGGGAGGCAGACGAAGGTGGATCATTTTTGAGTTCAAGGCTAGCCTGGTCTACAGAGCAAGTTCCAGGACAACCAAAGCTACACACAGAGAAACCCTGTTTGGTGTGCGTGTGTTGGTGGAGGGGAGTCTGGGGAAACTGCTGACATTTTTCCTGCCAGCAGCACTGGGACCAGCATGAATGTCAACTTAAAAAAGTGATGGAGAAACAAAAGAATATTCTAGCACCAAACTATCTGGCCTCTGGAGAGTAGTTTCAAATACATGGTTCTTTAAAACTGGCTCAAACAGGAAGTACTTCAGACAGGTATCTGAGTTTTCAGGACACAGGTCTGTCCATTTCTACACACAGTTTATATTAATGAGGAATACGGGTTGGGATACAAAATAGACGACACCAGCCACTCTCTTAACCTCTGACTGTTGGAGTCCCTCCAGCTTCCAGGGCCTTACAACCATGTCCTGCTCAGGAGGGCATTCCAAAACAGCTGTTGGAAGATCCTGCATTTTCTGGAGATAAGACTTGTCTTTTTTGCTTCCTACTCTCTTCCCTACCTTCCACTTACACTGGGGACATTACTGGACTACTGATGAATTCTGGGATCTAAGAAGGAACAGAGCCAGGATTTAAATCTGTGTTGTACTTTACAGGGTTGTGTTTGTACCACCTCTGCTCTTTGGAATAACAAGTAGACAGACTAGAACTTTGTGGAGCTGCCCCTGGAGAACTGGGCTCTCATCCATTACAGCTTTCAAGAGTAAAATTAGACTTAAAACAACCAGGCATTTCCTTTAAGGCCCCAGAGACTTCTACACTGATATATTTCATTTATGGAGTTAAAGTGAATCCACACAAAGATGAGACATTAGAAGATTACCATTATTTCTCCACACACTGTCTCATGTAGCCCAGGCTACCTTGAAATCACCATGTAACAGGGAATGCCCTCCAACTGCTGATTGTCTTGCGTGTGCCTCCCAACGTGGTGAATTACAGGTGTGCTGCCATACAGCCTGGCTTGCAGGATTATTTTAATATTTTCCATTTAACTTATATCACTATCGCCACAACACAATATAAACACAGCAAATAAAGTCTGGTAAGTCCGTATCTTCAAGCGGCTGGGCTTAAAAAACATTTTTAAAAACTGTATGTGCATAAAAAACTAGTTTTTCCACTAAAACAAACAAACAACTAACTTAAAGCCAGGCCAGGAGAGAACCACTAGTGATTCCCAACAGGTGGAAGCTGTAGGATGAGGAGTTCAAGGCCAACCTGTAGTTATGTGAGACCCTGTTCAAAACAAAACAACACACACAAAAAAGCGGGCTGCGGTGACACATACCTGTAATCACGCACCCAGGGAGGCAGAGGCAGGCGAACAGCCAAGGCTACACTGAGAAACCCTGTCTGAAACAAACAGAAACAAAAAAAAACGGGAGCGCTAATTGTGGTAGCTGGCCGCTGTAGACTTCAACACGTGGGAGCTTGTCCTGATTCCGATGACAACTTGGGCCACACAAGAAATTCCAGGCCAGACTGTGCGATCCTGTCTCAGTTAATTAGTAAAGCAAAATGAAGCTCCAGAAGGAAGCCCATCCCTAGCGTCCCTGACCATTAAACGGTCAACGCCTTTCTTCATAAAATGGAGACCTGAGGCAGGAGTGATGGCTCAGTAGGTAAAAAAGCACTAGCTGCTCCTGAAGAGGACCTGCATTCAGTCGGTATCGCCAATATTCCCAACTCCCTCTTCTGACCTCCATGGGCAGCAAGCATATACCAGATGCACAGAAACACACAGAGGCGAAACACTCATGTTCATAAAATAGCTCTTAAACTATTAATATTACCATTAGATCCTAACCTATGGTCCTACCGATGAGGGTAGGAGAGCTCCCAGGGACATGCCAGATAAGAGCGGGCACTCAAAAGCCAGTTCTGTTGTTTTTCTGATACCGCGCTAAATTAGGAGCGAGCACACAGAACAGCAAGGGAAACCCACTCGGACCTGAGGATTCTGAACACACACAGCGTGTTTGCACTTTATTTCGTTGATTCACTCGTGTTACAGGTCCGTCACACAGGGGCAACCGAGGAAGTCAGAAGACAAGTTATCTTTCCATTTGCGGTGGGGCTTCCGTGGGAATCACTCTGTGATCTGTGAACGAACGGGGCTGGCAGGTACCACCTGAATTACTCTTCCCAGCTCGACGACCCTGGCTCTCACCCTACGACCCTAGAACCAAAGCAGACACACATTCCAACCGCCATGGTAATTACGAATTTCCAACCGCAAGATTCTGCGCCGGCAGCGCTGCGAATACGAACCTATTTTGAGGCTCCAGGGGTAGTACTTAATTAGCCAAGAAACGCCACTAACGAGTTTGGGGCCGACAAATTTAACTGCTTGGTGACTTCGGCAATTGGCGTCGCACGGTGGCAACAAGAGACCCGAGACGACGCGGCACAGCGCCCTGGGGTCCTCTCCAGTCCTGAGCCAACGGAGGCTGGAGGGGGAGGGGGGCGGCGCACGCACCCCGGAACCCCGGCTTGGTGGCTGGAGGGAACGGGGGCGGCGTGGGCGGCGCGCGGCGAGCGGGGTGCGCTGCCCCGGACGCCGCCGGCCGTCCTCCCCCGGCCGCCGCTCCCGCGCCGCCCCGGCGCGCCCGCCCCTTCCCCTTACCACGTAGCCCCCCCACACGTAGAGGAAGTGTCCGTCCACCACGGCGCAGTGGCCGCTGCGCTCCTCGGCCACGCAGAAGGCCTGCGAGTCCGCCATCCGCCCTCCGCGGCCCCAGCCTGCTCGGCGCCGGCTCGCGCGCACCGACGGAACGCGAGGAGGGTCCAGATTGGCGGAGGCGGAACCGAGGGAACCTGCGCGTCTGCGCGGCGCCCGCTCGGGACGCCGATCCCGGCCGCTCCCCGCTCCTCTCCCCGGAGCCTCTCTCTCTCTCGCGGCCGCTAGCCCGTGGACCTCTTAGGTCTTTAGGAATCTGGGACTGCCACGTGGGTGCTGGGCCCTCCTCAAGAACAAATGCGCCAACCACCAAGCAGCCTCTCCAGCTCCGGGCCGCTCCTGTGTGAAGTGAAGTGAGCTTTCTTGTTTTCAGCATCCGTGTGTGCCGCGCACCGCTCTCTTGTGTGGTAGAGGCAGGCCTATTTTGCAGCGCTGACAGTGCTCCAGCGCCGGAGCTTCGTGCCTCAGCCTCCAGAGTGCACGCACCACCACACCCAGCAGCCCAGCTGTAGTGCAGGTCCGGATTCACGTCTGAGGAACTTCGCTTTTGTTCTGTAGTATCTGGGTGTTCGTGGATTTCTTTTTCCCTTACGTGTGCCTGCTTGCTAATCCCAGTAGGAGGTGTTGATACCTGAGGCACTGAGTGAGAGTGTCTGTTGTTTCTTTGTGGTGATGTGAGTGTGAACGCAGACACGATTCCCCTTTTCTTAACACAAAAGGAAGCGTCATTGTTTACACTGCCCTGTGTCTTGCTTTTCCACTTGTATAAACTTTTTTTTTCCGGGGGGAAGGACAAACCCCTGTTCAGCAGAACAAAGGCACAATTCCATTCAAGTCTCTGTTGAAGAGCCAGTGAGTTTAATTACAGTTGCAAGAGCATGGTTATGCCACTGAAAAAAATGTCCCTGCCTATCAACTGTTAACTGCCTACAAAAGCGGGGGAGTGGGCGCTTGAGAACTCCCCCTTTCATTGCTGCTGTCAACTGCCTATAAATCCAGTGATGGCAAGGAACCCCTTCCGCCACCACATAATAAGCAGTGATGATAGCTTTCTACAGCACTCCAGCCGCCATCTTTCTGCTCCTCTTCCAGGATGTTCCCCGGGGTTTGGTATAGGATGTAGAGCTGCCCCTTTAGGGCTGGGCATTCAACAGCACTTTGACCAGTTGAGTCTCTTCAGTAACTGCTGCCCATTGCTGACCAAAGATAACAGCCTGGGCTTTTGACAAAATACGGAGCCAGGCACCAATTCCCTTTTGTGGAATGGTCCATGAATCCAATCAGAAAAAAAAAAAAAAAAAAAAAAAAAGATTGTATCCATAATAGTTTCTTAATCAGTGGGAACATCAGGCCTGACACGTTGATACTGTAGCCTTCAGCCTTCAGGATCCCGGACAAAGTGGGACCGTTGGTTACAGTTCTCAGCCAGCAGTAAGCAGTGCCTTCTCTCACTAGGAAAGCTAGCCAGGAGGGAGGAAGGGCCAGTTCACTCTTGACTTTTCCATGTTCTTCCACCAGGACATGTAGTATGTGGTGTTTTGGGCATTAGGTACTTACCATCTGTATTAGTCCAGGTTTCCTAGAGTGACAACTTCTAAACTGAATCTATATATGCAAAGGAAATTTATTGAGGTGATTTCCAGCTAATCCAACAATGGCTGTCTGTCAACTGGAAATTCAAGAACCCAGTAGTTGCTTAGCCAACAAGGCTAGACGCTTCAGCTAGTCTTTCTCATATGCTGGATCCTGAAGAAGCAGGCTCTAATGCCAGTGAAGGAATAGACTTGCTAGCAAGGAAACGACAAGCAGACCAAAAAAAAAAAAAAAAAAAAAAAAAAAAGCTTCCTCCTTTCGTGTCCTTATTCAGGCTTCCAGCAGAAGGTGTGGCCCAGATTAAAGGTGTGTTTTCCTACCTCAAATCCAAATCAAAGGCATGTGTCTTACTGCCTTGAGATCCGAACTAGAAGTGGGTTGACCCAGTTCAAACCAAGCAGGAAATCTCCATTTCCATTGTAGTTGATTCCAGATGTCGTCAAGTTGACAACCAAGAATAGCCACCACAACCCTACCCTGTCAACTTGACTCACAATCGTCTCTCCTGTTGTGATTAATTTCCAAATGAAAACAATAATCATGTCATAATAATACCTAAACATAACTATTCCACCTCCAGCCAGTGGAAATCCATGTTGTTGAGCTTGTGCATAACCCCCATTATATATTTAACCAGGTCATAATTA
>REGO01000070.1:5964169-5974421 GCA_010120015.1 Rhombomys opimus
TTAGCCAGGCTATCTCTGGGTAGCCATCTGTTCACTCAGTCTATGATGATGAGCTCCCTTTTCTGAACAAGGTTCTAAAAGCCCCCTCCCCTTGGTCTGGGTGACCCCAGATTTTGTAAGGAGCATCACATAGCCCTCAGGGCAGATTTCAGGCCCAGACTCTTTCCTGGTGAGGAAACTGGTCCAACAAACATCAGGAATTCCTAGAAATGCCCCGCCCTGCTAAGGATCTTAGTTTTCAGTAGTGGCCTTCAATTGTACTTGAAGATTCTCCCACCCATAGGATAATTAAGTACTGTGTTCTCCTTCTTGTGATAGGACCATGATACTGCATGGAACATGAGGCACAGTACCACTACATGCAAATCTAGCATCCCTTGACCCCCTGACCCCAGCCAACCAAACACATTCACCCTCGAAATCCCTCCCACTGCCCAAGGTTTAAATAAACTGCTGGCTGGTTGCATGCTGTGTGATGCCGCCAGCTTTCCACCATGGCCGTCTGAGATTCCTCATTTATCCCCTTCGGGGTACATCTCACTGGGTCTGCCCTCTGGCCCGCTGGGCCTGGGCCTCTCCAGGCCTGTGTCCCAGCTGCAAGCCCACCAGCCATGGGCTTTTGCCCTCACCTCTGCCATGCTCGCACAGCAGCTTAACCAAAAGCTGTAACACTCTGGTATCGCCATAGGCTTTGGAACACCTGAGCTTCAGTGGCCACCAGCGATCTCATTCTCAAAAAGCTAGCTAACTGCAATACTCTGTGGAAATTTTTTTCCACATCTGGGCCTAGCATACGGGCCTTGCCCTAAAATGCTCTAGCTGCTCCTGAGAGAAACGGAACCCTGTTCTCTGTCCAGAGATCCAGGACCCACCAAAATCAGGATCTCTACCGAATGGAGAATGATAATGGCATGGAAACCTTTATATTTATTAATAATAGCTTTAGGCACTATATCTGGGCAGATACTGAGCTTTTCTAACCCTGGCCTGGCCTACTTCCTGCCTGTTACCTTAGTCTCGCTCTGGCACTTCTTGTTCATCCATGTCCTCAGAGTGACTCTCTCATGGCGAAATTCACTCCCTGCTCTTCACCTGGGACCCCCTCCCTGGGATCAGAAGTCCTGCTTTATCCTCCCCTGCCCAGCTATTGGATGTTCAGCTCTTTTATTAACCCATCAGAGGATGATGGAGAACAAATTTTACAGAACATTGAGATAGGAGATGCTTCATAGAAATGCCAGTGTCTAGACTGCAACCAGATCTCTGGGTACAGAAATCAGCACTTGAATATACAGTGCACAAAACATCCTCCAACAAGAACCAACAGTGAATCAGGCCCTATTTTTCTCTTCCTCAGTCAGCCAATCATAGGGAACACTCCATGAAGCTATAGCTGCATACTGGGCAGCACAGGACATTATAATAGAAGTAGAACCAGCAGGCATTTGGGCAACTTCTTCAGCTAACTTGCTTGGACTTTCAGGCCACTTCTACTTTATAATAGATAGCTGCTGTGGATTCTCTACCTTATGAATTAGTGGGTCAGATGATACCCAGCTCATGATGGGAAGCTCACGTTTCACAGTAACTTGGTGGCTCATTGTCAAATATTCGATTTTCACTAAGACCCAATATCGGGCCAAGAGTTGTCTTTCAAAGGGAAAGCAGTTGTCTCCAAATGATAATAGAGCCTTGCTCCAAAATCCCAATGGTCTCTTCTGTGATTCACCTATAAGGGCCTGTCAAAGGATCCAAACAGCAAAGAGAAAAAGCTTCCTTCTTTCTTGTCCTTATGTAGGTTGCCAGCAGAAGGCATGGACAGAAGGGCATGCCTTCCCTCTCTCCAACATCCAGTTTAGAAGTGGATCCACCTACTTCAAATTAAGCCAAAAATTTTCACAGCTGTGCCATCCATTTTTGGATTTCAGTTAATTCCAGATGTGCTCAAGTTGATAACCAAGAGTAGTCACCACATGATCTAATTCTGGTGAGCAACCAATAGCAGTGGCAATAGCAATAGCTTGGGGAACTTAAAGTACCTCCTCGGCAAACAACTCGTGAGGTTGTAGGCCAGGCCTAACACTGCTATTTTTGTTTGTTTGTGGCTTTGGGGAATGCCCCCCCCCGCACTCAAATTCAGATTGGTTTGGTTTTGGAGACGGAGACAGGGTGTGTGTGTGTGTGTGTGTGTGTGTGTGTGTATGTGTGTGTAACCTTGGCTGTCCTGGACTCGTTTTGTAGATCAGACTGGCTTTGAACACATAGCAGTTGGCTTGCCTCTGCCTTCCAAGTACTAGGATTCAAGGCTTGTGCCACCATGCCCAGTGCATTCAAATTCTTTAACTGCTATTTTAGCAACACATTTTTCTTTTCAATGAACTCAGCCTCCGTAGGGTTGTAAGGTGGGTTTAAGTACCATTGGAGCTAGTTGTCCTTAGCCCAGTTTTGCATACTAGTATTTGTGAATTAGTAGCCCTGTCACTGTCAATTCTCTGAGGGTGACTATACACAATGTTGATTTGGAATAGGCCCTTGATGATAGCCTTACCTGATGTTTATTTGCTTGGGAATATAATACTTGGAAATACAAATGTTGTGGAATATTTGATCCCCTTGGGAATCCCAAAATTATAAAAACCTGTATCTTGTTTGGTGTGGTTCAGCCCTATCACATGCCTTTAATCCAAGAACTTTCTATTTATTGTAAACAGGAGATTATGTTGTGGCTCAGCCCTAGCACACACCTTTAATCTAAGAGTTTTCTAGATTTAATAAAGTTAACCCTAGGTCAAAAGGTGCAGCAAGAAACCAGCTGACAGGGATTTAATAGAAAGGAGGGGCTTTGAGTTGAAGGGTATTTCAGATATCTTGGAGAAGGAATACTGTTGATCTTTGCCCTTTTAGCTCTTGGCTTTTTCCTCCTGTGGTATCAGGTGAGGTAGCAGGCCTTTTCCTCCTGGGCTGCTGAGCTAGCTGAGCTAGCAAGCATCTGGCCTTGAGCTTTGGGTTTTTGGCTTTTTCCTTCTGGGATGCAAGTTGAGTAGGAAGGTCAGCTGGGTGCTTTCTCTGCCTCTCTGAGCTAGCAAGTTTTCACCCCAGCATCTGGCTCCTTAGTCTTCACTGATAAAATAAAATGATTTTGGATTTTTATTCATTAAAACAACAGCCTGTGGCAGTCCATGCAGGGCATATTAGGATTTCTCTATAATAGACATAAGCCCTATGTGGTTTACCTGCCAACCCCTTACAGGATGGGTGGATTTATGCATTTGCCTCATCATAGCATTCCTATGCTCACATGTTTGGACACTTTGCAGTACACTGGAACATTCATAGGAATTCCAGTGGCCTAAGCTATTTTCTAGCCTATGTTGGTTCCTCTGTGGTCAATATGAACCTGCTGGGCAGGCCCCAAATCAGATGGTCCACATTTTAGTAAGCAGATATACCTTTTGATTTCCAGGAAGGCTCAATGAACTATGAACTACTACATAGAAAGATAGCAGGATTCCGGTATCTGTGATATATTTTCTCCCATATCTGTTGTCCCCATGGTAGCCAACCCAGCACTGGCCAATTTTCTCTTTTCTAACTGAATGTATCTCTTGATATGCCAGTATAAATGCTCTAAGGCCAAGTTTCATGAGCTATTGTGCTGTCCGTAAGTGGTGATTTGAATGAGAATGGCCCTTATAGGTTCATATATTTGAATTCCTAGCCCCCAGTTGAACTGTTTGGAAAGAATTAGGAAGCATGGCCTTGTTGGAGGTATGTCACTGGAAGTGGGCTTTGAGGCTGAAGAAGTTAATACTAACAGGGCTAACTCCATTTTGTTTTTCAGACTCCATCCAAGGCTAGCTTGTCCCTAGCGTAAGTTGGTTCCCACCCTTGAGTTCTGAGAAAAACCACAGAATGTTCTTGGCAGTTGCAGCTAGACATAGCAACTGAGGCAGACCGATAAAGATGGGGTCAGTTAAGAAAACACAAGTTGTTCCCAGGGTTGAAATGTTCCTTTTGGCAAACTGTTTCTCTCTGTGGTTTGGCCAGATACTGTTAACCAATTAGGTCAAAGTGCATTTCATTCCTTTACCCATTGTCCAAACGAGTAACGCCAAGGCTTGGAAACCCCAGCTTGTGGTTTTGTCCTTTAAAAACCCTGTCTCCCCAGTCCTCAGGGACACTCTCCCAACCTGCTGTGCCAGGAGGGATTGCAACCCAAGCTCGAGCTTGAATAAAGACCCTTGTGTGTTTTTCATCAGACTCGTGTTCCTGGTGGTCTGTTGGGGGTCTCGTGATCTAGGCATAACAAGGTGACAACAGCCCACACCAGGCCCAGTGTCATTCTCTCTGCCTGCAGATCAGGCTGTAAAAGCTCTCGGCTGCTGCTCCAGGGTCATGTCTGTCTGCTTCCTGAATGATGATCATGGACTAACCCTCTAAAACTGTAAGCCAGCCTCCAATTAGATGTTTTCTCTTATAAGAATTGCCTTGGTTGTGGTGTCTCTTCACGGCAATAAAACAGTAACTAAGGCACAACAATACTGTTAGCCCCACTGGCTACTCTGTTCTTCCCTGCTCTCCAACCATATGACATCTGTCTTTATTGGTACCGCTACAGTCACCATTCCTGTCTGGAGCCCTTGCTGTTGTCATTCATGAACCAGACATTAACAGGAATAAACAAAGTCCCTTCCTGGCTCTGCTGTTAGTTCAGTTACTGATGGAGGTACAGTGGCTTGAAAGGATGCTGGCTCCAACATAGCCTCATGGCATTCATGGCAGGGATTACAGATAGCACACCTCATTGCTGTGAGTATGCATATCAGTTTTACAGAGTTTGATTCTGTGCCACCCCAGAAAGAGGCCTTCAGTCCAACCCGTGCTTTGGTAATCTGTTCTTACTATTACCAAGGCACCTGTGATAGAGTTCACCTGTTGAAATAAAAAAAAAAAAAAAAAAAAAGCTAGCAATTTTGTTTTAGAAATAAATGCCAATCCCCCACCCCCCAGCTTTTTGGTCCCATGATCAGGTCCAAAACTGCATTGGAACAGTTTGCACATTGCTTGGGTTGTCTTTCCACAACTTCTGGCAATCACCCTCTGATCTTCTGGCAGCTTCGAACCTGAAGAACACTGAGTTCATGGGGCACACACCAATTTAGCTTGTTTTACAAGAATGTCAGCTTCTCTGGCCTTTTTATCCCAGCCCCACAGGGTACCCCTCCCCTCTTTTTTTCAAGTGATTAAAAGGGTGGGTGTTGGGGTTTGCTCTGATGTTTGTATTTTGATGCTAACTACTGACCCTCAAGATCTGGTGACTGCCTGGATACACCGATCCTTGTGTAAACCTGCCTAAGACATTTTACCTGATTGGTTGATTGAAGGCCTAAAACCTGGGCAGGGCAGAATGGGGTAGGCGTGGCTAAGGTTCCTGGGCTTTGAGTTCAAGAGAGTCACTGGAAACCGACAGATGAGAAGAGACGAGGTAGAGGACGCTACAATGGGTCAGTGTGGAGGAGGAACCTGGGCCGGGAGGAAGGACTCCAAGGATGTGGATGGAGAAAACACCAAGATGAAAAATATAGGCAAGTATCTTGGGATAATGGATGGAAGGCAGCCCAGAGAGGAATGGTTAAGGTGGATGGCATTGGACGGGGGCTGGGAGTTGGATGGTGAGGTTATCGAGACAGTGTAGGTAGAATATCTGCCCAGCCCAAGGTAAATAAGGCAATTATAAAATCTAACAGGTGTCTGTGTCTTATTTGATTGTGATAGCAGTTATCTTGATACCGCCAAGATAATCATAGGACAAATAACAATAAACATTATATAGCCCAACACCATTTTTATTGCTAACAACAGGTGGGTAACAGGTGAAGCGAGGCATGAAAATATACCAATGGCTTAGGAGCTCTGCAAATACCTGCATGGGTTTACATTCACAGGTGCCAGCTATTTATAATTTTCTTTGTATCACATGTATCTTACTAGGCTAAAGTACTTTCAAGAATTTTATAGTTGTGTTTGCCCATTGTACCTAATATGGACTGATCTAGCTTTTGTGTGTTTGTTTGTTTTTAAGACAGGGTCTTTCTATTATGTAGCTCTAGCTGTCCTGAAACTCATTAGTATAGACCAAGCTGGCCTCAGCCTCACCGAGATCTACCTGCCTCTGCCTCCTAACTGCTGGGATTAAAGGTGTGATGGCCTCCATAATTTTTTAAAAGAGTTGTGTGTGAGTGTGTATATATGGGTATTTTGCCTGGATGTGTGTCTGTGCACCCTGTGTGTACAGTGCCAGAAGAGAGCATCAGATCCTTTGAACCGGAATTATAGATGATTGTGAATTACCATATGGGTTCAGGAACTGAGTTCTGAATCTGTTGAGTCATCTCTCCAGCTACTATTTTTTGTTTGTTTTTGAGACAGAGTTGGCTGGTATTGAACCCCCAAAGATTCACCTGCCTCCGTCTTCCTGGAGTAAAGTGCTGGGAGTACAGGTGTGTGCCACCATACCAACCTCATCTTCATTCTGTTAGGTTTACCTGGTCTTTCAGATTCCTTCCTCTTTATTATTACTTTTTAAAACTTTGTATCATGTAATGTGTATGGGCAAATGTGTGTGTGTGTGTGTGTGTGTGCATGTTTGTGAGTGTGTGTGTATGTTCATGAGTGTGTGCGTGTGTGCACATAGACCAGAAGTTGGGGTTGAGTGTTTTCCTTTACTGACCTGCCCCCTATTTTTTGAGACTGAGTCTCTCACTGAATCCAGATCTTATCAATTGACTAGACTGGCTGGCCAGTAAGTTCTAGGAATCCATCTGTCTCTGCTCGCCCGACCCCATCCCACCCTGCAAAAACTACAGTCGTGCCACCGTGCCCAACTTCTATGTGGGTGCTAGAGATCTGAACCCAGGTCCTCATCTTGTGTGGCAGGCACTTTATCAGCTGAGCCATCTCCCCAGCCTCTCAGATGCTTTTCTAAAGCTGTAAAAGACTCAGTTTTGCCTCACTTCATCTACATAATAAAATCTTCTCATTGAAAAATAGGCAAGATAACAAAACAAGGTCTTCCGTCACTATCCCATGACATCTCTGTCCTCCGGGAATCTCCCTTTACTGTTCCTCGGTGGTGACCTTGGTGAAGGTATCTGGACCTGGACGTGACCTGTCCTTCATACCAGTGAATGTGAAGTGGCCTCGGGATCCACAGGCAAACGGACTACTGAAAAAGGCTTTAGCAAGCTTCAAGTGCGATATGGAGAGATCCCATCTCCTGTGTTACCTGCTCTGACAAAAGAGTGGAATGGGGTACCGTGGCCACTTCTTTATTCAGTTCTCTATAATCCACTTCACTTTCAGGAGACACTGTGCTTTTTCACAGCTCCGACCCTCCAACCCCACCCCCTGGATGTCTGAGAGAGCAATTTATCTTCGCCCTAACTTTTTAAAGCTTTCTGTGATCTCATCATCGCCCCTGGGCAGCCTGTGCTGTTCGGCAGTCATAGGTCTAATCAAGACAGGTCACTTTACAGGCTCCTGCCTCATCCAACCACATATGACTGCCTCTCAGCTTGTACTCTCAGCAAAACTCTCCAGTGCATGCAGGGTGTGTCCCAGTCAAACATTTATATCCTCCTGCAGTGGAGAAATGCATACAGCATACTCCTGGGAGAGGTGGGCGTAATTAATAACCAGGACAATTTGACCCTTTTAATTGTGGGTGTGTATGGTGATGTATCCCTGTATGTATGACGTGTGTGCCACTACAGCATACATGTGGAGGTCAGATCAGTGTCCATCCTTGTCTTTCACTTCATTTCAGACAGGGTCTCTTAGCTGTTCACTGTTGGGACTCATGAGCTTCCAAAGACCCTATGTCCAACCTTCTATTTGACTACAGGAATGCTGCAGGGATTAGATTCTCACCACCACACCTGGATTTATGTAGGCTCTGGGGATTAGAACCCAGCTCTTCAGGCTGGCACGGCAAGCCTTTTTACCCACTGCGCCATGGCAAGGAGTCATGGCAACAATCGGCAGAACCAGGAAGCTGAGAGCTCTCACCTTCACATGTAAGCACAAAGCAGAGGAAGGGAGCTGGAAGCAGGTAAAGCTACGTGATCTCAAAGCCTGCCCTCACTCATGGACCTCCTCCAGCAAGGCTGCACCACCTAAACCTCTCCAAACAGCGTCTCCAACTGGGAACCAAGTGCTCCAATACCAGAGCCTCTGAGGAACATTTCTCATTCAAAGTGCCACGGCTGGGATCTCTCCCATCTTTTCTGTCTAGCTTAACTTTTCAAAAGTTTAAAATGTAAAACCAGGCAAATATCTACTGTTTTGCCTTTTAAGAAGATCTTAACTGTATGCCCCAGAAATAATTGCATATACCTACTAAGAAATCGTGTTTTTTGTGTATTTGTTTCCCAACTCCCACGAAGTCTCATGTATCCACGGCATGCTTTGAACTTAGGGTTCAGACCTGTGACCTCGTGCCCAGTGCTCCCCTGTATCATGTAAGTTGTAGGCTCATGGTTTGTTTATCTTACCATAGCAATAATTTTATTTTTTTATTTATTTGGTTTCACTCTGATTCATTGACTGGCCTGGAAGTCACGATGTAGAACAAGTTGCCTGGGAGCTCACAGAAGTCTGCCTGGCTCTGCCGTCTCAGTTCTGGGATTAAAGGCATGCGCCAACACACAGCAAGAGCAGCGCCACCTCATTGACAATTCACCTCAAGCCAACCCTTTATAATCTTTGGTTTGTCTCTCCACCGGTTACAAAAAAACAAAACGAAACAAAACTCTGTCGTGGGAAAAATGAGACACTGCTAATTGATGTATGTAACACATCAATTAATATATTTAAAGTTGCTAATGACAGCGCATTGTGGGGAGGCCCTCCACTCAAGTGCTCTGTTGAACGGGAGTGGTGGAAGAGGACCTGCTGAGAAAAATAGTGAAGACAGTATTTCCAGAGCTTTTGTCGAACCGCTAAACAGAGCTACCCTGTAACTCTCCTAAGGGAAGATCCTGGGTGCGGGGAAGCTTGGCTAGGGTCAGAGAAGGTTCAAGCAGAGGGTAGCTGAGTTTGAGACAGCTGAGTGTTCAAAAGGGCACTTGGGATAAAGAATGCTTGTTCCCACTCAGACCACTTTGCTTCACTCCCCAGGAGGGCGAGCCCGCGAGTGGCTTCCTGCTTTAGGCTTAGCATCTGAGATTCCCCGGGGATCTGGAGTTTGTGGAGGCCCAAAATCCATTTCACCAGAACATAGGGGCGGGGCGCGCCGATGGGGGTGGAGCAACGGGGCGTGTCTATTCACGAGGGGGCGGGGCTTCGGCCGTGGCGCCAAATCGCGAACATGGCGCCGGAGCGGCTGCGGAGTCGCGCGGTCTCAGCTTTCAAGCTGCGCGGCTTGCTGCTCAGAGGGTGAGTCCCGCCGCAGCGCCCCGGGCCAGCGGAGACCCCTGGAACGCTCTCCTGGAGGAGGCGAGGTCGGCCTGGCGCCTCTGAGGCTACAGAGCCTCTCCAGGTTTCCGCGCCCCGCGCACCGGGCGTAAGCCTTGCTTCCGGGCTGGGCGGGGCCGCGCTGTGCACGGAGCCCGGGAAGTGGGACGCCGGCCTCTGCGGGGTCAAAGCAGGTCAAAGCAGACTGCCTGGCTCACGGGGATTTATGTTGCGGACTGTGAGCATCCCACGGTCTCTGTTTGGGATTCGCATTCTTTTCAGGAGAATTAAAAATTGGATAGATTTAAAACATTTTTAGTTTTTTTTTTTGTACATTTCCTAGTTTAGAGCTTGCTCAAAAGGAAGTTTTCCTGCCTATACTGTGTCTTTTTAGTCCTGTGGAATGAACATCTCCAAGCTCTTGCTTTATATTTTAAATGTCTTTATGTTTTATAATACAGGGTACCTGCTGAGTTCTTTTGAGTCAGAGTTTGAATATGTAGTCAGAGTTTCTCTATGTAGTTTATTGTTTTGTTTTCCTAAATGAGCTTTATGAAACTTTTAAGTTTACATTTTGCCTAGTAGTGTCCTAGGGTTGGTCAGTCTGGGTTTTCCCGGGGGAGAAAGTGATGAATTTAGTTTGGTTAATCCTTGAATTTTAAACAGGGGAGTAACTGAGCAATTGGCTTTTCTTTCCTTTCACTTAAAATGTACCATTATTCCAACCAAGGACTATTCATGGGGATAACCTAGAACCCCTGCACAGATGTAGCCCATGACAGTTCAGGAAGAATGTTGG
>REGO01000070.1:5976927-5999780 GCA_010120015.1 Rhombomys opimus
GAAGGCAGCAGAAAGAGACTGTTCCGCACTTTGTGGAGCAAGAGCATAGGAGACCTCAAAGCCTGCCCACATAGTAATACACTTCCTACAACAAGGCCACACCTTCTCCAAGGCCACACCTCCTAATAGTGCCATGGTCAAAGCATTCAAACACATGAGTCCTATGGGGCCATGTCTATTAACACCACATTCCACTCCCTCGCCACCATAGGCTTGTAGCCATAACATAGTGCAAAATGTGTTCTGTCCAACTTCAAAAGTCCCCATAGTTTATCATAGTCTCAACAGTGTTTAAAAGTCCAAAGTTCAAAGTCTCTTCTTAGATTCATGCAATCTGGGTCTCTCTCTCTCTCTCTGGTTTTTCAAGACAGGGTTTCTCTGGTTTAGCCCTGGATGTTCTGGAACTCACTGTGTAGACCAGGCTGGCCTCGAACTCACAGAGATCCACCTGCCTCTGCCTCCCGAGTGCTGGGATTAAAGGAATACCCCCCCCCCATAAAAATCAAAATTGAAAATCGGGTCACATACTTCCAACATACAGCATATACATTACCCTTCCAAACCAGGGAAGGGAGCACAGTGAGAAAACACTGGGCCAAAGCAAGACTGAACCAACTCTGAGCTCTGCGTCTCCATGTCTGATGTCAAAGTGCTCTTCAGATCTCCAACTCCTTTCTCTTGGGCTGGGTCCATTCCTGTTAGCAGCTTTCCCCAGCAGGTATCCCACAGCTCTAGCATCTCCAACCTCTTGAGGTCTCCGAGGCAATCCATGCAGGCTTTGGCTGCACACGATGGTCTCTCTAGGCCTCCACGCAGGGACCCCTCCAGCCACACACCTGGCTTCAGGGGCCCTCCTTAGCTGTGGAGGGAGATTCTATAACCCCTTCTTCTGTCCTTGAGTCTAAAGCCAGAACCATGTGGCTGAAGCTGCCAAGTTCTGCTGCTTGCTGGGGCTGGAACATGGCCCTTCACTCAGTTACATCTTCACCAGCTGTTTTTGATGCTTTCCTTCACTACTACAGATTACTTGGCTGTCCTGGAACTTGCTCTGTAGACCAGGTTGACCCTGAAGTCAGAGACCTATTCTACTTCCTGGATCCCCTTTAACCCTTGAACCATACATTTTGTATTTTTTCTTTCTCATTTGCTACGGTTCATCGAAGAGTGGACCACAGGACAGAGTCTATGCTAGGCTGTTTTGAGATTTCCTTTGTCAATGCAGTTAATCTAAATCTTTTCACCTTAGTCTCTTTCAAGCAGACTCTTTGGACAAGGGCAAAAAACAGCCACCTTTTTCACTGTAATATCTATCACAAGAACAATCTCTAGACATACTGAAATTCTTCTCTGAAACCTCTTGAGCCAGGCCCATTAAGCTGCACTCAAAACATTCCACTGCTTTTCTAACCCAAAGTCCCCAAATCTACACTCCTCCAAGCAAAAGCATGGTCAGGTCCATCCCAGGCAATTCCCCAGTCCCTGGTACCAACTTCTGTGTTAGTTTGGGTTTCATTGCTGTGAAGAGACACCATGACCAAGGCAGCTCTTGTAAACCTTTAATTGGGACTGGTTTACAGTTTCAGAGGTTTAGTTCATTACCATCATGGCGGGAAGCATGGCAGCATGCAGGCAGACGTGGTGCTGGAGGAGTTCTATGTCTTGATCTGCAGGCAGCAAGAAGACTATGTTTCACTGTGGACAGCTCTTGAGCATAGGAGACCTCAAAGCCTGCCCCCATAGTGACACACCTCCCTCAAGAAGGTCACACCTACTCCAGCAAGGCCACACCTCCTAATAGTGCCACTCCCCATAGGCCAAGCATTCAAATTGAGTCTCTGTGGGCCATACCTATTCAAACCACCTGTTTAGCTGTGTTCTTGGGCTAGTACTCAAAGTTGCGTTCTCATCAATAAGAAATGGGCATATTGCTAGGGGTGGTGGCACACATCTTTAATCCTAGCACTGGGGAAGCAAAGTCAGCAGATCTCTCTGAGTTTAAGGCTAGCCTGGTCTATATAGTAAGTTCGAGGCCAGTCAAGGCTACACGGTGAGGTTGTCTCAAAAACCAACCAAACAGAGGGAAAAAGCAGGCATATTGACATCAGTGCTGTGAAGCACCTGTCTCACAGAATAAAGTTTGTAAAATACTAAAGACAGTGCTACCCATTTGCCAGGTCTATAATGAATGAATGGAGAAGTTATACTTCTCCAACTTCACTGAAGCCAGAAGCTCACAGAACTTAAAGCTACATTGCTACCACTAAGTACTCTTTAGAAAACAAAGGCCCTTGATTATATATTGAGGTATTGTGTCTGCAATTGACCACGGAAAATTAAGGTATTGACGTGTGGCTTTTACAGTTTTCCTGACCTAATATTTTCTATAGACAGGTTTAGTTAAAGCTGAAAATCCAAAATCAGAAATGCTCCCAAATCTCAAAACTTTCTGAGTGTAAAGGAATTCTGCAAATGGAAAAATTCCTCACTTGACCTGATGTGATGAGTCACAGTATTGTACACAATTACCTTCCTCAAGGCTATGTGTAAGCTGTACAGAAAGCACAAAAAGCCGAGCACTTGGCAAGTGTTTGTACTTCCATCACTCAGAAGGCAAGCCTGAAATATATATAGAAGCCCTGTTTCAAAAAAGGCCCATCCAGGCTGGGCAGTAGTGGTGCATGACTTCAATCCTAGCACATGGGAGCCAGAGGCAGGCAGATCTCTGTGAGTTTGAAGCCTGCCTGGTCTACAAAGTGAGTCCAGGACAGCAGGATTGTTGTGTAGAGAAACCCTGTTTCAAAACAAAGCAAAGCAAACAAATAAATAGATCTTTTAAAGGGGAATTTTATATTTGGACTTAGATCTTATCCCCAAGAAGTTTCATTTCTGTATAGTATACAGATATTATAAAATCTGAAAAAGTTTAAAATCCAAAGCACTTCTGCTGTCAAAGATTTTTGAATAAGAGATACTCGACCTACTGCAAAAATCCCAAAATTGGTTTTTGCATATTATTTCCAGGAAAAGAGCTATGCATATAAAGATGTTTGGTTTCACCTGGTATGGTAGCACGTCGCACCTTTAATCCTAGCAGAGGCAGAAGCAGGTAGAGCTCTGTGACTATGGGGCTAGCCTGGTCTAAGTGAAGAGTTCCAGGCCAGCTGGGGCTACACAATGCAAACTCTATCTCCAAAGAATAGAACAAATGCTCTTATCCACTAGGCTGTCTTTCTATTTATTTGTTTGTTTGTTTTGTTTTATTTGGTTTTTTGAGACAGGGTTTCTCTCTGTAGCCCTGGCTGTCCCGGAACTCACTCTGTAGAGCAGGCTAGTCTTTTACTCACAGAGATCCGCCTGCCTCTGCCTCTTAGAGGCATTACAGCTGTGTGCCTGGCTTTTCACGCCTGTTTTAAAGCTGACTTTGAACCTCCTTTTCAGTGTCGTCAAACATGATCGAGCGAGGTGTGGTGGAGGCGGCAGTCCAGGAGTGCAGTCAGTCAGTCGACGAGACGATGTGCGTGCGTAAAGCTGGCATTTTCCTGTGGGAGGCTGACTGGGTGCTTGTTCTCACGGGAAAGCGACTAGTGATCAACAGTTCTACCGTAGAAGCTGTCATTACTTGTGTCAGTTTAAGTCACAGCCTACATTATGAATCTCGTTATTAAGCGATTTGTCTTTACTATTTTTTCCGTGGAGATTATAGCCGTGACATGGTGTGTTTCCAACCACTCTGATTTAATAGTCTGTGTGCCATAAATGGATTAAGTTGAGCATCAGTTTAGCGGTTTGTTTGAGACAGGTCTCACCATATAGCCTAGGTTGTGCTCAGGATTTTGATTCTGCTGCTTCCGCCTTCCTAGTGCACGGACGGTGGGGTGTGGGAGGCGACGGCACACCCATCACCTTCGTGTCTTTCGGAAGGAGAATGCACGAGCTAAAAGCTTTATCCTCTTAACTGTTTGTGACACTTTCAAAAAATTGGTACATGGCTTGAAGAAGATGTGAAAGTATTATATGCAAAAGATGATAATGTGAATTGCTAATGTTTATAATACTTGTATTTTAATTAGTCAGACCTGTGTTTTATGGGTTGTTTTTCAGAGAGCATATTTTCAATATCATTGGAGCTTTTGATATTCCACATTTTATATACAGTTCAGAAAGAAAAAAATTTCTTCCGTAAGTATACCGTGTATTATTTATTGATATAAATTTTTTTTAAAGATTTCTTTATTTTATGGGTATGAGGGTTTTGCCTGCATGTGTGAGTATGTACCACATGTGTGCCTGGTGTCCATGGAGTTTGGAAGAGGGTGTTTTATCCCCTGGAACTGGATTTACAGACTATTTAACCACTATTTAACCAGACTATTTCCATATGGGTACTGGAAATTGAACTCAGGACCCCTGCAAGAGAAGCAGGTGCTCTTATCCATGGGGAATATATATATATATATATGTATATACATATATATATGGCGTGTGTGTAATATCATGTACATACATGCATATATATATAATATATACTATCAATATTTTAAACGACATTTCTTTATTTCTAGTCTATCAATGACTAATCATGCTGCACCCACCCTGTTTGGAACAGCAAGAGATAAAGCTGAGCTTTATCGTGAACGATATACCATTTTACACCAGGTAAGTTGGGAACAAGGAGAACTTCAGCAAATTGGGGAGGAAAAGGAGCTTTGGGAAATCTCAAGGATGTTTAAAGGGTACAATTTTATATGTTAAAGTTGGTCATTCAAGGCTGGGTTTGGTGGCTCATGTTGATAATCCCAGTACTTGAGATTGCAGAGGCGGGAGGATTGCTGCAAGTTTGAGACCAGCATTGGAGCTGTAGAGTAGGGCCCTGTCTAAAAAAGAGTCATTCTGTAGACTGTCAGTGGGCTCTGCGATTGAGTCCACTAGCGAGAGTAGACTCACGAATGCCAGCATGACCCCTATTTTACAAGTGAGCAAGTTGAAAGCTAGAGAGGGTTCATGACTTTCCCAAAGAGCCCATGTAGAGAGTTGAGTTAGGATTCAGGCTCAGTGTTTCTGGCACCTGTTGAAAATTAGATGACAGTAGTGACATGGGTGTGTTTCTGGGTCCTGGATTCTGTGCCATTTGTTGATATGTCTGTTCTTGTCCCAGTACCCTACAGGCTTTGTTACTGTGGCTCTGTCACGTAGCTTGAAATCGGGTGTTGTTCTTGCTCAGGATTGCTTTCGCTATTCAGGGTTTTGGTACTTTCATAAGAATTGTAGGTTTTATTTTTGTTTGTTTTTTTCCGTTTCTATACAGAATGCCATTGGAATTTTGATGGAGATTGTATTGAATTTATAGATTCTTTTGGTAATATAGCCATTTTCACAATATTAATTCTGCCAACCCAGTGCATACAGTGTCTTGCTATTTGAAGCATTTCTTGATCTCCAGTTGGTTGCTGTTTGTTCCTTATTCAAGCCCACTGAGCTTCTGTGTAACTTGAATTGACCTTGCCTTGCATTCGCCCTGCTTCATCTCTTTCTCTACCAAAGCTTACTTCTTTGTCTTTTTCCTCTGCAACATTTGCCTCATGCTTTTTACAGAGATGTGAACAGTTGTCAGTCTGTCTTTCTCCCTCTTGGTGTGTCTGAGACATGCTTCTGCTGGGTAGGTAAGGTTGGCGTCAAGTTTACTGTGTAGCCTTGGTTGACCTCAGGCTAAAGACTTCCTGTCTCAGTTTAACAAGTAGTGATGTGAGAGGCATGCAGAAACATTCCCAGACCCTCCTCATGTATTTCAGCCTACAGCGTTGTTTTAAGTGTGTCGCTTAGCCCCTCTTCTGTGTCCTCAGGCATGGATAGAAGTGAACTGAGGTCCATTCACAGTTTTATTGTATTTATTTTCTTGGAAACAAACTTGATTTTGTCATTTTTCTACTTCAGAATTTTCCCAGAGAGGGTCACGTGTTTCTCAGACCAGTCCCAAACTCACTAGGTAGGGCCACCTTAAACTTCTGGTCCTCCTGCTCTGCCTCTAGAATGCTGGGATTCCAAGTGTGTACCACCGTGGCCAACTTTTCTGTGGTGCTCAGGATGGAACCCAGGGCTTGGTATATGCTAAGCAATGACTCTGCCAGCTGAGCCACGTCCCTAACTCTTCCTGTGAGTGTCCTTTTAATTTAAGATTGTGAAAAACTCAAACTGACTAAAACCTAAGAAGGAATATATTCGTTTGGCCTGTATTACCAGGAAGACTAAAGGGCTGTGGTTTCAAGCCTGGCTAGATCCACGTGCTCATACAACAGACGTCTCAAGGCCTCTGTCTTCTCTGTATCTCAGCTTTTGTTTTTTTTAATATCCTTTTATTAGACCCTGTCATTACCTGGGTCAGGAACAAAAGATGGGAGTCATGTTGGCCTTGATATGTTGCCAGGTTAGGATTCTAGTGTACCTTTTTGCCAAAGATTATTCTTTCAATAGTGACAAAAATGGCCACTAGTAGCCATAGCGGTCAGAAAGGGCCCTCTCTTCTCGTAGTCCAGGCAAAAGTCTTGAATGTGTCTCCTATTGGCATAACTTAATGCACTTGCTCGTCCTTGAGTCGGTCCACCTCTGCTTTCATCTTTTAGGCCTGGGCTCTCTGCAGAAGGGGAAACGGGGCACCAGCCTGTCCAGAGTGCGTGAGTGCGTGATGAGAGGAGAGGGACAGTTCCCTCGGTAGTTGCTTGTGCATCTTCTAACAGTCCACCGTGCACACTCTCACACTAAACGCTGTATGGGGTGGTAGTCAATCTTGATAAGAATGGTGCTTTCAGGGTGGCCGTCGACTGTTAATTTTGACTGTGAACCTGACTGGACCAAGAAATGCTTTAAATTACCACTGGGTGTGTTTGTGAGGGCTCCTTATTGGGGGGTGAAGGAATTTATCACCAGACTAAATACAAAGCAGACAAGAAGGCGAGCTAAGTGGCCAAGCCAGGCATTCCCTGTGCTTCCTCATGGTCAGTATGGACTGTGCTTCTCACCCGTGAGCCAAGTAAAATCTTTCCTCCCTTAAGCTGCTTTTTGTTGGGGATTTGGATGCAGTGATGGATGAGAGAATTAGCTAATACAGAGCTTCTCATGTGCTCCTTTACTCCTGTCTCTCTCCCTTTGGACTCCTCAATTTCTTCACCTGAATTGTCTTGTCTTTTTCTTCCTCACCACATTGTATTATTTGGGTCTTGTTAGATGACCTCTTTGGCCTAGTGTACAGCCAGCCCTCACAGAGCTGTGTTCTATGGTGGCTTTTCTCTCTCACTAGCTTCCATGCTCAGGTTATTTAATACTTCTGTTTTAAAAGTTGCTGTAGGGATTGGAGGTTAGCTCTGTGGTAGAGTTGCTGACCTGTTGCAAGCCCCTGGGTTTGCAGTTGGGGAATTGCTAGGTATCTGCATGCTTATTAAATTCATATGGGTTTTCAAATGCGTTGAGAGTAAGCAACAGTAATAGCTTAGGGCCATTGTTTATCTTCAGTGTTTTAAGGAATCTTTCTCCTAAATGTCTAGTGTAGTGACAATTTTGGAGTTTTTGGTTTCTTTATAAACATACAAATGTTATAAAAATGTTTTGGTTTTAATCCCAGGTGTGGGGATGTGGGGCTGCTTCACAGCAGGTGGCTGTGATTTGGCTGGAGCTCTAGCAGGGCTGTGATTTTGCCAGCTACAGATAGTTTCCACAACTGTGTAATAGTTGGAATTCTGGGGACTTCTCTGGGGCCCCCGAGAGGTAGGGTGGGTTGTTGTTTGCAGTTGGTCACGGTTGGTTAAGTAGTCACACACAACAGGAAGAAAGTTATCCTGACAACAAAGATCAAACTTGCCCCAAGGAGCTAGACACCCCTCATCAGCAGGAAGTAGTCTAGAGATAATATCGCTCCCTTTCCAAACCCTGACTTTATCCAGGGCTCTCTCTTTTCCTCTCTATCCTTTTCTCCCCCTCTCATATCTAGTGTTAGGGTGTTGAAAGGGTGGAGATAGTAGAAGAAAAAAGAACCCACAAAGTAGCACAGGCAGGTTGCAGTCTAGTTCGCTAATTCATAAGGGTCTCTCTTTTTTACAGAGGACACACAGACATGAATTATTCACCCCTCCGGTGATAGGCTCACACCCCGAGGAAAGCGGAAGCAAATTCCAGGTTTGTCTTAATTAAGGAGTGTATATGTTAATACAGGTGTAATATTATTGCTACCTTTTTGTTCACTTAGTTTACTGTGTACTTGTGTGCTTATGACACAGGGGTAAGCGAGAGGACCTCTTGCAGGAGTTGGTTCTTTGTTCCGCCTGTGGGACCTGGGCATTAAATTCAGGCCATTAAGACTCAGTGGCAGGTGCTTTCCCCAACAGCTGTCCTGCCTGCCTGGCTACTTTTAATTCATTCAGGTTTTTGTTGTTGTTTTTTATTATTATCATTTATTACAATTTATTCAATTTGTATCCTGGCTGTGGCCCCCTCCCTCTTCTCCCCCTGTGCCCCTCCCCTAGTCCACTGATAGGGGTGGTCCTCCTCCTCTTCTATTTGACCCTAGCCTATGAGATCTCATCAGGGCTGGCTGCATTGTCTTCCTCTGTGGACTGGCAAGGCTGCACTGCCCCCCAGGAGGTGATCAGAGAGCCTGTCACTGAGTTCATGCCAGAGAAAGGCCCTGTTTCCCTTATTAGGGACCCCACTTGGAGACTTGAGTCTATGGGCTACTTTTTTTAAATTTTTTGCTTGAGATAGAGTCTCACTTTGTACCCTTGCTGGCCTGTAACTTGCTGTGTAGACAGGCTGGCCCCCAAAATGTACACATACCTTTGCCTCCCAGTGCTGGGATTAAAAGCATGTACTGCCATGCATGGTTAATTCACTGAATTTCAAGTGAAAATAAACTTGTGTTTCTGTTCAGCTGGTTTGTAGGCAGGGCTACATGGCTATTGCTGGTGAGGCCCTGTCTAGTGTGGTGGACCCTGTGGATCTTTAGCAGAATTACTGCTCCGTCTTTGGAGCAGACCTAGTGCCAGGGAAACGTCCACGTGGTCTCTGGCTTCCAAACTGAGCCCTACACACCTTTGGGGGCAGCTTCATTACCCTTCGTGCCCTCAGAATACTGGCTATTGCCTGTCCTTCTCTTGACCACCACAGACCACAGATCTGTGGACTGAGATGTGCTGTATTCACTGAAGGAACACTTCAGGGAACGCTGGTTTCAGTACCTCCCCACCTCCCAGTGTACTGAAGAAACAATGAAGAGAGACTGTGAGGGTGCAGGTGGGCCCTAGGGTTGCTGCTGCTTGAGTGGAGGAGAGCTGGACTGTGCAGCCTCCACTGTCACAGTTTAGAAGGCGATTCCCAGACAGCACTGTCACTTTAGTTCCAGCAGTCTGTCTGTGGCTCTGCCTTCCACTCTAGCATTCAGAACCCTGCTTAGGGATGGCCCTTGTTTCTGTCTGGGCCTCGCCATTTTCCTCAGGTTCTAAGTGGGTTTGAAGGGGCCCCAACTCCTCAGAGTTCTCTACCATGGTAGGTCAGAATTCATTATGCTGAGTAGTCTGTTAGAGATTAGGAATACGGGATGATATTCAGACTGATGCGTGAGAGAGTGGTGGTGTGGACCTAAAACCCCAGCACTTAGGTGGAGGCAGGAGAGTGAGGAATTCAAGCTCACCCTTAGCTCTGTCGTGAGTCCAAAGCCAGCCTGAGCTGCATAAGACTGTTTCAGAAACAAAAACAAACAAACAAACAAACAAAAAAAAAACCCCAACAAAAATTAGTGTTCAGTGGTGGCACACAAAGAGAAACACTAATAGTATTTGACAGTTTCTGTGCTTAGCTGTATTAGAGTATAATTTGTGTCGTTTTGGAAATGACTCAACGTTTCCCTACCAAAGTCTGTCTGTGTCTTGTGTGTTAGCTTTCTGATGCCAGCATGCGATACTTTCTCTCTTCTTCGTCAAAATACTTTTTAGACTTACATGGCTAAATAATGTATTGCTCTTTTCAGCCTTCCTGTTTCGTTCTGTGTCTCTCTCGGCTTGTTTCTTCTTTAAGCTGCACTTAAGAACAAGCAGATCCCTAAATAGACTGTATTAATAGAATCTAAGTGGAAACTTTCTTTTATAAACAACAAGAATGGTGTCTTTCATACTTATTTGGAAGGCTTGGGGTGCACCTGGGCAGTGGAGCGCTTGCCTAGCACGTGGAAAGCCTTGGGCTTGATTCTAAAAACATACCTTCTCATGTCTTTGTTGCTTCACATTGATGTTAAGTAGAATTCCAAACATCAACTTTATTTAATATTTATTTAAAATTTAAATTAATATTTATTTAAAAAAATAAATTAATTTTTACATCTATGAGTGTTTTGCCTTTGTGTGTGTGTGCCATGAGTGTGCCTCGTGCCTGAGGAGGTCAGAAGACATTATGAGGCTGGAGTTACAGGTGGTTGTGAGCTACCATGTGGGTGCTGGGAACCGAACTCAGGTCCTCTGCAAAAGCAGCCAGTGCTCTTAATTGCTGAGTCATCTCTCCAGCCCATGTATGGCTAGTTTTCCTACATGTGAATCTGTGCTCTGTGTGTATGCCTCATACCCATGAAGGCCAGAAAAGGGTATTGGATCTCCTGTAATTGGAGTTACAGATGGCGGTGAGTTCCCATGTGGGTGCTGGGAACCAAACCTGGCCCCTCTGCAAGAGCAGCAAATGCTCTTAGCCACTGAGCCATCATCCAGTCCCCAACATCAACCCTTAACTGTGATTAATGTGGAGTGATGAGACTATACATGTCTGGATTTCTTCTTTACCTGTGTTTTTTTAATTGTTTCTAAAGTATACATGGATTATTTGTGTTAAAAACACAGTGTGATAAAGAGGAAAGAAATTTTACCTGCTAATTTTTAGAAAAGCTTTTTGATGTAGCAGTATCACGTCTGGAGGCTGTGAAAGTTGTCTGACAGCTGTGCCCATGTCGTAGACTAAGCAATGTGTACAGAAATATCAAGTGTTGTTTGTATTTGCAGAAAATTGTGAGCAACTTAACTCTTCTTTAATAGCCGTCTGGAGACAAAAATGTCACCCTTTAGCATATGTAAAAGCCGGTTCTAGCACCCGAGCCGGAGGACACCAAGATCCATGGCTGTTCCAGTCCTTATATCACACGACATATTAGGTGCATGTAACCTGTGCACCTTCCTGTATACTTAATCATCCCTCGATCACTTACACTATGTAATACAATGGAAATGCTATATAAGTTTTTGCTTAGAATATAATGGTAAGAATAAGAAAGTTCAGCCAGGGTGTGGTGGTGATGGTGGCGCACGGCTTTAATCCCAGCACGCAGGAGACAGAGACAGGCAGATCTCTATGAGTTTGAGGCTAGTTCCAGGACAGTCAGGGCTACACAGAGGAAGCCTCTCTTAAAAGACCATGAATGTATAAATGAATGAATGAAGTTCATGTAGTTGTTGGATGTAGCTCCGTGGTACACTTGGCCAGAACTAGAACACTTCACCAGTCTGCATGAGCACCTAAGTTTGATCCCTGGTAGTGTTTAAATAAAAGAAAAGAGGGCCGGAGAGCTGGCTCTGTGGTTGAGAGCATTGTCTACTCTTCAGAGGTCCTTAGTTCAATCCCCAGCAACCATCTCTACTAGGCTCACTAGGATCTGATGCCCTCTTTGTGCGTGCACGTGTACATGCAGATAGAGTGCTCAATATACATAAAATAAATAAATAAAGCTTAAAGAAAAGGTCTGTGTACAATCAATACAGATATAACTTTTTGTTTTTTTCAAATATTTTTGAGCT
This sequence comes from Rhombomys opimus, assembly GCA_010120015.1. Classification (NCBI taxonomy): domain Eukaryota; kingdom Metazoa; phylum Chordata; class Mammalia; order Rodentia; family Muridae; genus Rhombomys; species Rhombomys opimus. The sequence continues at coordinate 5,988,741 of REGO01000070.1, forward strand.
GAAATTAGTTGAAACGTCAGGGGTAGAATCCATAGACACAGGAAGCTGAATATTTATATTCTTTCATTCACACCTTTAATCGAAGCACTGAGGAATCTCTCTGAGTTTGAGGCTAGCCTTGTCAATGTGGTAGGTTCCCGGCCAGCCAAGGCTACATCACCACAACAAGATGGTGCCCTAATTATTGTTGCTTCTGTAAGTTTTTCTGTTCTTCTTTCTGATTTAGAGACATTGCTACATGGACCAGGCTGGCCTTTAACTCACAGAGATCTATCTATCTCTGCCTTTAGAGTACTGAGATTAAAGGCGTATACCACCACCAGCTCTGACTTTCTGATATAAAGTATAATTATCAGGTTGAGACTGTAAATAACAACTTTAAAAAAATAGTGTATATAATTAGGACATAAATTTTGAAGAAACTTGTTAATTATTTGAATGACACTTTAACTTTTTTAATTCCAAGGTTTATTTTATGTTTATATATTTGCCTGTTTGCCTACACTTGTCTTCTTTGGTTACATTTCTGTTTTTTGTTTTGTTTTGGGTTTTTTTTGGGACAGGGCTTCTCTTTGTTGCCTTGGCTGTCCTGGACTTGATTTGTAGACCAGGCTGTCCTGGAATTCACAGAGATCCACCTGCCTCTGCCACCCTGAGCCACAGGCGTGCGCCACCACACCTGACTGTTTCTGTGCATTACATACACACTTCACCCTTCAGCTTTTTGTAGGATAAAACTAAACTTTCTGATTAGTCTTTCTACTATAAAGCAGCTACATGTCGGAAAATGTGTTCTCAACACTTACTTGTAAAAAAAAATTAGAATATGCTTTTTAGTCTTTAAGTTGTTATTCTGTTTTATTTTAGCTTAAAACAATAGAAACTTTATTGGGTAGTACAAGCAAAGTTGGCGACGTGATTGTTCTTGGAATGATAACCCAGTTGAAAGAGGTAAGTTAAGTTTGACACGCTTTTTTTTTTGGACTGGAGGTGGCGATGCGTGGCTGCAGCAGTGCTTTTTCATAGAAAACACTGGAGCATATTTTTCACAGAAAACATAGTCAGTGGCTAACCTCTTCACCTGTGTCGGCTTTCCTGCGGCATTAGTGGGAAAGACTGTCCAGGTGTTCATTTGCGTAGCCTCCAGGTAGACCGCAGTGGCCTCTGTTTGAACTGACTCTGAGTTTCTGAATGACCAAGCTGCTGACCACATCCTGGGGCCCTGGGGGTCATTCTCTTAGTTGAAGGCATCTGGTGAGGCCAGTGGCAACCAGCCAGGGCCTTCCTTGTCACCCTGTGGTCTGCAACGGTCGTTCCTTACTGTCTGTGAGTCTCAGGTATGTTGTTAGTCTGAGGTTGCCAGTAAACAAACATGGAATCACTCGTATGTACAGAGCCGCTTCTCTGATGCATCCTGTTGTCACACTGGGTAGTATGTGAGTTATTTGGAATGGTATTCTTTATATATATATATATACAAGTGTGACTACATTTCATTTCATTTCTGTTTTAGGGGAAGTTTTTTCTAGAAGATCCTACTGGAACAGTGCAGCTGGACCTTAGTAAAGCTATATCCTTTAAAAAAAAAAAAAATTCTGTCCAGGAATGATAGTGTAACACCTTTAATCCCAGCACTTGGGAGGCAGAGGCAGAGGCAGAGAGGCAGATCTCTGTGAGTTTAAGGTCAGCCTGGTCTACATAGTGAGCTCCAGGACACTTGCGCAGTGAGAGCCTATCTCCAGATAAGTAGGTAGATAGATAGATAGATAGATAAATGGATAGATAGATAGATAGATAGATAGATAGATAGATAGATAGAGGCTGGAGAGATGGTTCAACAGTTAAGAGTACCAGCTGCTAACAGGGTCTGGGTTAAATTCCCAGCACCCACATGGCAGCTCACAGCAGTGCAGTTTATTATTTGTCTGGGCCAAACATGGGTGCGCACACTTGTAATCCTAGCACTTGGAACACAGAGGCAGGAGTTTTGAGGCCAGCCTGGGCTACATGTCTCCACCTTCCCCACAACACACAATACCCTCCCACCCCAACACCAAAACAACCCCTAAGGGAAATCTAAAACAACACAACAAAGCTAAAAGTGCCTTGGGGCCCAGACTGTATGCTGGCGATATAATTGTTTCAAGCATAGACTTGAATTCTTCCTCATCTGCTCTGTACCAGTTCCACAGTGGCTTGTATACCGAGGCGTGCTTTGTCCTGGCTGAAGGTAAGTGTGCGCCCTGTTCATGGCCTTGTGTGACAGCGGGACTGTTCCTATTTGGGGAAGACACCTGATGATGGAATTCCGGAGGACAGTCACGATGGGAATGTGACCTTGGCAGGATGATGAGGTGACTCTTAAGAAAAAGGCCGTTAGGAAGCCTTTCGGGGCTGAGGAAAACGCCCTAAGATTAGACAGTGGAGAAAGCTGCACCACGCGTGTGCGCTGAAAACCACCGGTGCGCACGCCATCAAGGACACGCTGTGCTTTAAAACTGACTCGCTCACTTGGGCCTCATGGTCACACTCAGTCACCTCCGGTCTGTGCAGCTCCTCTCTGTACTCCAACCCGTGCACAAACCCCCAGTGCACCACCAGACCCTAAAATATGACTCAGTTGGGGTGGGGTACACCTGTTTAATGTTTTCTGTATAGAATTTGGACTTTGCATGGCTCTGGATCAGACAGGTCAGTAAGATCGGTGACTTCTGTAGTTTAGTTCATTGCTTTATGTGGCAGGAATTTGTCTGTTGAAAAAAGGATAACTGAGCAGACTTGTTACCTGGTTTGTTTGATTGTTTAGGTTGGTTTGAAGATCAAGTGTTTCATGTCAATGCCTTTGGATTTCCACCCACTGAGCCCTCTAGCACCACAAGGTATTAAGGGGCTTGATTTTGACTTTTCGGGATTTTGTGTATCGGCAGTAGTGAGCGTAACACAGTTTGTCTTAGTCACTACAAGGTGTCAGGCTTTGTGTCCGAGATTTAAAAAAGCAATGGAAACCCACCCACCATAGTTCCAGGAGACCTGATGCCCTCTGCTGGCCTCTACAAGCAGACGCACATTTACACACAGAAATGCTCATAAATGTGACCTACGTTCACACACACACACACACACACACACACACACACACACACATAAAATTTTTAAACTGAAAAAAAAAAAAGGACTATAAAGGCATAAAAAGAAAAGTGAATTTAATGAGCTGTGGTTCATATTATTTACGTATCAACATGAATGGTAAATCCTCGTTATTTATGGCGTCTAGTCCAGACCTCTGTAAATGTGCAGTGCTGTGTCTCTGTGGTTATGGACAGAACAATGAAGCATTTGAGCTGCCAGGCATTCGTGGCCCCAGCCAAGACGGCTGGTGACAGTGCCCTCTTGTTTCATACAGAAGGGGAAGTTGCAAGGAGCTAAAGCTGGGGGCCCGGGAGGGGAGCGAGTGAGCGGATATGAAAATTGCTCCTTTGGCAGTGAAGTATACTGTTGCTTTCACCTTTCCTGAGGAGACCTGAACAAAGGTCTATTCACCCAGATAGGGCATCAGTGACAGCCCAAAGTATCAGTTGTACTGATATCTACCTGGTGAGACAATGGTTTTACTGAGTGTACAAGACCACAGGTGACCCCCAAGACGGCTGCATCACTGAAAGGTCTCACCCCAGTCTGGACCTCCCATAGTAGCATAGACGAGTCCGTTCTCCCTGCCTCTCCCCAGTTCACTTTACACCCCCTGCATGTGCTGGCACCTCCCAGGACTGTGGAGCTGGCTCTTGAGAGCATACAGCAGTGAGCAGAGCAGCTGGGATCTCCAGTGAGGTTCTGTTAACTGTCCATCCTCTCCTTCTGTGAAGAATGCCGTAGGCCTTGTTGAGGGTCTCTTGACAGCCTCTGGTGGCTAGTCACAGCTGATCTAAAATGGAAGCGTGTGCTATGCCCTGGGGACGGCTTTCAGAGCGTGCACACTGGACAGCCTGGGTAGCCTGTGTTCACGTGTGTGCTCTAAGTCATTTGCAGACAACGTATTTCATCTCTCCAATACTGTGTTGTTGCATGATCGTATCTGGCATGTGTTTGCTTTCTTGGTGAACAGAACACGGTATAGGAGATAACTGTGTTATAATTACATAGGGCGTACTATGGAAATATTAATTTTTTTGGAGGGCCTTCTAATGCATCAGTGAAGACTTCTGCAAAACTGAGACAGCTGGAAGATGAGAACAAGGACACCATGTTTGTGTTTGTATCTGATGTCTGGTTGGACCAAGTGCAAGTGTTGGAGAAGCTCCACATCATGTTTTCTGGTACTTATTATCACCATCGTTATTATTACTGTCATCCTTGAACTGTTGTGAGAGATTGTGTTCTAAATGTTTGCCATGCTTTTGTGGTGGAGTGCATCTGTGGGCCCTTTCCATGTCACCTGGGAGCCTGAGGTCGGGGATTCATTGAGCCATGATTAAAGGTCAGTCTGGGCAACATAGGAAGACCTTGTTTTAAAAAGAAACAAAACAAAACTACAATTTTCCCAGTTAAAGCTGGCCAGACACACTGATGCGCACCTTTAATCTCATCACCTGGAAAGCCGAGGCAGGTAGATCTTTGTTAATTTCAGGCCAGCTAAGGATACATAGAGAGATCCTATCTCAAAAATAATTAACTGAGGCTGGAGAGATGGTTCAGTGGTTAAGAGCACTGTCTGCCTTTCCAGACAGTTCCCAGCATCCATGTGGTAGCTCACAACCATTGACACTGGGCACTGTTGCCCTCTTCTGGCATGCAGGTGTGCATGCAACCAGAGCACTCGTCTACATAAAATAAAGAAAGAAATCCTTTAAAAAAAATTAACTAAATAAACAAAATGTTTAGTCTCGAAAAGTGATGTTCTTTTGTTCTCTAGGTTACTCACCGGCACCTCCAACCTGCTTTATTCTGTGTGGAAATTTTTCATCTGCACCATATGGAAAAAATCAGGTTCAGGCTTTGAAAGGTATTGAGGATCTTGTTAATAGGAGTGTTTCTAAGTCAGGTGGGGTGGAGCACATCTTTAATCCCAGTACTTTTGAGGCAGAGACAGATGGATCTCTGTGAGTTTGAGGCTAGCCTGGTCTACTGAGAGTCCAGGACAGCCAGGACTATACAGAGAAAACTGTCTTAAAAAACAAAAAACAAAAACAAAAAATATTTAAGAGTGTTTTTATATTTGCCTAAGCTATATTGATAAATTATATGTAATATTTTGATTTTTATCAAAGAGATCTAATCAACTGTAACTTTAACAAATTAAATTAAATATCTTTTATAATTTTCAGATTCCCTAAAGTCTTTGGCAGACATAATATGTGAGTACCCGAGTATCCACCAAAGGTAAAGATCTCTATGGCTTCCTTTTTTTTTTAAATGCATCATGAGGTTTATATCAATGATTGTAAAGAATTGTTTGTAGAAAGAAAAGGTGAGAGTGTTAAAAGAGCCCTGGATAAAATCCTTTCATCATCACATGGGTTACACTACTCTTCTGGATTTAAAGTGAAACCTATTTTGGAAGGGAGAGTAACAATTTTATCCATAGTTTTTGGCGACACCACTTGTCCAGAGGTGGACGTTCAGTCTGATCAGCATTGGCCTGTGTGCCTCTGTAAAGACAGATTAATCTGGGCCAGCAGAGTGACTCAGTGGGTGCAGGTGCTCTCTTCTAAGCCTGATAACTGAGTGTGATTCCTGACGCCCACATGAAGGAGAAAACCAACTCCCACAAGATGTTCTCTGAATTCCACATGTGTGTCACAGCAGACACAGGCCCATATATGCACCCGCATACACATACGCGCGTGCACTTATAAAATTAAATGAGATTGAGTCCATCAGCCCCACTAGGGAAGTTAAAGCACACTGAGTGACTGGACAGTGCAGCTGCAGGTCAGCAGGCAAGACACTATCACTAATAGATAGTTTTGGACCGGAGACTTAGTAGTTTATTTAAATGTTTAAGGACATGTGGACAGGCATGGTAGCACCCCAGTACTGAGGAGACTCAGGCAAGAGGATTGCGTATTTAAGGCCGGCCTAGACTGTATAGCAAGACCTCTACTCAGAAATCAAAAAACCAAAACAAAACAGGAAGCCCATGACTCGGCTGAAGGCAGTGGCTTAGTGACTTAGTGTTGGCTCCTGGTGGACTACTGTTGGACTACTGTGACTCCTGTTGGCACACTGTTGTTTTTAATGGCTGCCGTTGGCTTTTTATGCAGTAGCCGTTTTGTGTTTGTGCCTGGCCCGGAGGACCCTGGATTTGGCTCCATTTTACCAAGGTAATCTTTGCTGACATTTTTTTTTTTTTTTTTTTTTTTGGACAGTCAAGAGAGTTGTGTAAAATGTATAAACACATTCTACCCCACGCCGTCTTTCTAGGCCACCGCTCTCGGAGAGCATCACGAAGGAGTTCAGACAAAGGGTTCCACTCTCAGTGTTCACCACCAACCCCTGCAGGTGAGTAGGTCAGGAGAGCATTCTGTGTTCAGCTTCTTTCCCCTCACCCAAAAGTTATTCTCATAATTTGTTTCGGAATTCGACTGCCTTAGAGGGTATGTAAAAAGAAAACTTGATTTTAACTACATTCAAATATTTAACCAATAGTGGATTTGTGGTGTGTGTTGGCAACAGTATCTCCAGCTTCCTCAGGAGGCCCATACTTGTGGGTATAGATGGCCACTGTCACCTCCCTCAGATGTCTGATAGCTAAATGAGCACTCCGATCCTCCCCAAGCGCCATCTCTCACCTGTCTGGGGCCTTCCCCTTATCTTTGCAGTTACTCAGACCATAACTGTAGAGGTTTTCTTACACACAGCTCTTGAGGTAGCCCTGTCATCTTCAGAACGCTGAATCTGGTCACCTCTCACCTCTGTGACCTTCGATCTTCTCTAGTTTGGATCAGTAGCCTCTAAAGTGGCCTCTGGCTTCTGCTCCTTCCCCTGTGTCGTCCGTTCTCCATACAAGAAAGCGTATCATGTCGTCCTCCTGTCTTGAAAGATGGGCTCTCTCTTGCTGTGGTAGCCATGCCCTGCCTGCATGGCCTGCCCTGCTACTGCTTTGATTTCCTTTCCCCAATGACTTCGTCCACACCAGCCTCTGTACCCCCAGCATGCAAGGCAGGCTCCAGTCTTAGGCCCTGTGTTCTGCCTCTTCCTCCTGCCTTCAGTGCCCCTCTTCCAGATGCCTTGGCTGCTGGTCCATTTCAAGCTTGTGCTCAGGTCACTGTGCCTGATGACCCTTCCCTGCTTTAATCCTGTCTTAGTACCCTAGCCTTCCGTACGCTCTGTGATCCCTCTTCAGCATTCTCTTTTTCCCCAGCATACATCATCATCATGTCTGTTTAATTTCTCTGCCTTCCTCCCCCATCAGAATGTAAAGTGTATATATTTTTCTTCTGTTATGTTCACTTATCATTTGGATAGTATTGGGCACATATTAAGAGCTAAGAACAGGGCTGGGAGCACATCTCAGTGGTTTAGTGTTTCCATAGGAAATGTAAAGGGCTAGGGCTGTGTGCACACGCACACACACACACACACACACACACACACACACACACACACACACACACAGAGAATTCAGTAAATAACTGATGGAGGAACAGATAAGATACACTGCCTGAATCTCTGCTGTGGTGACCATTGAGAAGTACAGCGAGGTTTCCTTCATATTTTATGACTGTTTACCTTTAAAATTATCTTTTTTTTTTTTTCCTGAGGAAGTCAAATTTTCAACTATTGCTTTATTTCAGAATTCAGTATTGTACACAAGAAATTATTATCTTTCGTGAAGACTTAGTGAATAAAATGTGTAGAAACTGTGTCCGTTTTCCTAGTAGCAATTTGGATATTCCTACTCATGTAAGTAGCCTTCTCTGATAAATTACCTTTTGTTTTATATCTGTTTATTTTATGAATTTGTGTAAAGGGGTGTTTTACCTGCAAGTAGGGTTGTATACCGTGTGTGTGCCTGATGGCTTTATAGCCCAGGCTGTCCTCAGATATATGGCATATGGCAATACTCCTGTGTCAGCCTCCTGATTGGTGGGAGTACAGATTACCAAACCTGGGTGCTTTTTTTTTAATTGAGCTGAATTAGTAAATGAGCTTATTATATGTACAGCTGATTCAAAATGACCAAAAGGGTCAGTGTTCTGATATAAGTGAAAACTTAGATTTTTTTTTTTCCCCTAAAATTTCTAAGAGCAGTGTTTATTGATGTTCTGTGATTCAAGGCTTCCTTGATTCACAAATATTCTAGGTCGTCATGGAAATTAACCATTTCATTCATTTGTTTCACTGTTACTACCTTCACGGATGAACCATTTGGCTTGGTTTTGTGTTCTGTTGTAGTTCATAAAGACCATCCTATCTCAAGGACACCTGACTCCTCTCCCTCTGTATGTGTGCCCCGTCTACTGGGCATATGACCACGCTTTGAGAGTGTACCCTGTGCCGGATCTGCTGGTCATTGCAGACAAGTATGACCCTTTCACCGTGACCAACACAGAGTGCCTCTGCATAAACCCTGTAAGGCTGTGGTGGGTGGTCAGGGGTACAGTGTGGCGTGTGTAGGTGTGGGGCCGGGGGTATACCACGGTGAGAATCCGTTCTACCATGTGGGCCCAGAGCTGGAGCTCCAGTCAACGCAGTCAGCAGCCCAGTACCTTCCCCGCCGAGCCACTTCGGCCCTACAGTACAATTTAATGACTTTATGTAGAGAATAAAATCATCATTGCAGTAAAACATACAGTCAAACACTGATATAATTTGGTATACATAGATTCTTAAACTCTCCGTATGTGCTGTAATCATAAAGTACTGTCAGTTTATAAAATGGCAAGCAGACCAAAACATAAAACCAAATGAGTAGTTTTCCATTCAGGGTAGCAAAGTCACATCTTTGGGACCTGCTTTCAGGTCCTGTCACCATTTTCTTTAACCTTGTTGATGGTGCTTTTGAGAATTGAGACTTGTAGAAACTGCCCAAGTGTCCTAGGGAATGAAATTTCGTTGATTTTTATCTAGAACCTTACAACTACTCTAGAATGGTCAAGCTGATTTAGTACCTGGAAATATGATTGACTTGAGGACTTAGAAAATATGTACCATACTAGTAATTATATAAACATAGTTTATTATATTAACAATATCCCCCCCCCTCATTTTGTTTTTTTTTTGCGACAGGGTTTGTGTAGCACTGATGTTCTGAAACTCACTCTGTAGACCACACTGGCCTTGAACTCACAGAGATCTGTCTCCTCTGCAGTTCAAGGATTAAAGGCATGCAAGCGTTGCCGCCACTACCTGGCCAAAATATTTTCTTTTCTTTTCTTTTTTTTTTTTCCCAAGACAGGGTTTTTCTGTGCAGCCTTGGCTGTCCTGGAACTCTCTCTGTAGACCAGGCTAGCCTTGAACTTGTAGAGATCCACTTGCTTTTGCCTCTGCCTCCCAAGCTTAGGATTAAAGACGTGCTAACACTGCCAGGCTTCATAGTATTTTCTTTTTTCAAAGATTTATTTATTTATTATTTATACAGTATATAGTATTCTGCTTGCATGTGTGCCTGTAAGCCAGAAGAGGGCACTAGATCATAATATAGATGGTTATGAGCCACCATGTGGTTGCTAGGAATTGAACGCAGGACCTTTGGAAGAACAAGTGCTCTTAACCTCTGAGCCATCTCTCCAGCCCCCCATAGTATTTTCTTTACTAGTGATGTTTGTCTGTTTGTCTATTCATCTATCATCTAGGTATGTATGTATGTATGTATCATCTATCTATCTGTCTGACTGTCTGTCTGTCTGTCTATCTATCTATCTATCTGCAGGGTCTTATTGTGAAGCCCTGAAACTCTATATAGACCAGGCTAGCCTTGAACCCAGAGATCTGGCTGCCTTTGCTTCTGGAGTGCTGGAATTACCACACTTGGGTAAAGACTAAAAATTCCACGAGTGATTTTTAGTCTTCATGGTGATTCTTATGAATTTTAAATTTTAATACGTTTTTGTTTTTATCTGGGTCAGGTCTAGAATCGTTAAGGCTTGGATTGGTTATTACTTTGTCAAATGTACATTTTGTGTGGCTTTATCTACATGTAAACTTTGGCACATTTGCATTGGCCCAAGGACTTCTTTGTTGTAGGGGCTTTCATATGCCCTGTACGAAGCTCAGCAGTATCCCTGAACCCCCACTAGATGCCACCACTTAAGGGACAGTCTGTGGTTGAGAGTCATTCTCTAAGGGTCAGCATAATTAACTTACTTGGCTTTATTGCATGACATTCGTTGTCCAGTTTTTCCTTTTAATTTATTATTTTATGTATATGAGTGCTCTATCTGCATGTATACCTGTATGCCAGAAGGCGGCACCAGATTTCATTATAGATGGTTGTAAGCCCCCATATGGTTACCTGGAATTGAACTTGGGACCTCTGGAGGAGCAGACAGTGCTCTTAACCACTGAGCCATCTCTCCAGCCCCAGGATTTTTTTAAAAGATTTATTTATGCATATAAATGTTTTGCTTCTTATACCTATGTGCACCATGTACATGCCTGGTGACCAAGGATGTCAGAGACAACATTAGATTCCCTGGATCTGGAGTTAATGGATGATTGTGAGCTACCACGTGGGTGCTGGGAATTGAACCTCGGTCCTCTGCAAGAGCACCCAGTGCTCCTAACAGCTGAGCCATCGCTCCATTCCCTCAGTATTTATTACATTCAAATAAACGAGGCTATTTCCTCATTGGGTATTCTCTTTTTATATTTGTCATATCTTTGGAAAATTTCTTAGTTGAAACTATATTAAAATGCAACTTACGGGCTGGAGAGATGGCTCAGAGGTTAAGAGCACTGCTCTTTCAAAGGTCCTGAGTTCAATTCCCAGCAACCACATGGAGGTTCACAACCATCTATAATGAGATCTGGTGCCCTCTTCTGGCATGCAGGTGTATGTTCAGGCAGAACACAAATAAATGAATCTTAAAAAAAAAAAAA
>REGO01000070.1:6006372-6056704 GCA_010120015.1 Rhombomys opimus
AGGACAACTTTTTGAGTGGATTCTCGGGCTGGCTGCGTAGGTGAGCTAGTTCTCATAAGGCTGACACTTGAGGAGGTTTCATATTCTTCCAATAGGCCAGTCCTGCCCTCCACACGGCTTTCTCAAAGCCTGGGTAAACTGGCAGCAAAGTAGAGAGAAGCTGGATGTGTGTAGTTCAAAGGTCTCAGGAAAGACCAAAATGACTGGTGATGAGAGTGGCCCCTGAAGACGCCATCAGAGCGCCTGAATCTGGACTTACAGGCAGCTGTGCTGATACGCGTGCTGGAAACTGAACTCTGGTCTGCAAGAACATCAAGTGTGTTAAGCTATCTCTCCAACTAACAAACTACTTTTTTGGTTTTGTTGTTGTTTGAGGCAGCTGGAATTAAAGGCATGTGCCACTATACCCAGCTTTTGGAGTACTTTATTTTTTTTTAAAGGTTTTTCAAAACAGGATTTCTGTGTAGCCTTGGCTGTCTTAGAGCTTGCTCTGTAGACCAGGCTATCCTCAAACTCACAGAGATCCGCCTGCCTCTGCCTCCCGAAGTGCTGGGCCTACAGGCATGCGCCATCACTGCACAGCTGGAGTATGTAGTATTAAAGCCTACCCCTCCCCACATTTTATACTGCTATAGATTGAACTCAGGGTCTTGGACAGACCAGGTGAGTGGTTTCCCAAATAGCTATATCCCTACCTCTTGTATTTTTTAGGGTAGCCCAGGCTGAACTTGCAGTCATACCTCAGCCTCTGGAATAATGTGTGTATGTCACATCACACTCAGCTTTCGTGTTTGTGTGTGTGTTTGTTTGAGCCATTCTTAGCTGGCTTAGAACTTACTGTGTAGCCCAGGTTGGTCTCAGCTTGTAGCATTTCCTTTTTTTGATGAGAATTCCTTTATGAAGATATATCCCTTTGGGAGAACAGGCTGGGCATGAAGCACATCTTCAGAGTTTCCTCTTGAATTTGCAACAATGTGAATGTATTGATTGACCTGTTTTTAAATGTAACTACAACTAAATATTAAGAAAAGAGCAATAACTTAATGCTTAATTTTATTTAATTTTTCTATTTCAGCAAACTTCAGGGCTTTTGAGACGGATGAGAACACATGAAATGAATTTTCTCATTTTTATCTTGTGTAATTTGTATATTAAATTGTAATAAAGTTATGATAACCCTAGAGTGTTCTTCACAAAATATATTTTATGAAAATTCTTTATAAAACTTCAGAAAGTTTTATAGAGAAAACATTTCCTTTGCTGTCTCATATATATGTAGATACGTTTAAGAAGTATTTAAAATTTTGTGAATTATTTTAATCTAACTTTGGCTACTGACAACATAACAACTCTAATAATATATTAACTGTTTTTTAAATTGTTTACTCACAAAATGTCTTCTTAAAAAGTTGAGAAAAATCTGTTTTGGAGTATTGGTATATTTCCTACATAATTGTCCATAATTGTCTTTTGGCATAGTTTTCAAACTTACAAAACATAGGGTTTTGCTGCTTAGGTTTTTGCTATGCTGAGGATCGAACCAGGACCTCACTCACTGTTAAGCAAGTACTCTACCATTGAGCTACACCCCATGCCCTATAGTTTACTTGGAATTCTGTGTTTCACTTTTCTCTGCCGTTATAAAAGTACCAAAGACAATTTACAATGAACAAAAACTTGGGTTTGGGAGTGTAAAGTCCAAGACAGAAGGGCAAAGAGACCCTGTCTCAAAAGGAGGAAGTGGGCTGGGTGTTTAGCTCCGTGATAGAGAGCTCAGCTAGCTTGTACAAGGCCAGAGGTTCAAACCCAGTAAAACATCAAACTTGTCCTGAAATTTGAAGATATAACGATGACTTAAAATAGGTACCCAATCCTTGAGGATATTTACTGAGCCTCTCATGCTCGAAAGACCTCCCAGGACTCACCTGTCAGCCTCAGTTACCACTGCCACAAAGCTTTAAACCTTAAATGAAAAGCTATTTAAAAACTTGATCACGGCACTGGAGATGGCTCAGAGGTTAAGAGCACTGGCTGCTCTTCCAGAGGTCCTGAGTTCAATCTCCAGCAACCACATGGTGGCTCACAACCATTTATATATAATGAGATCTGGTGCTCTTGTCTGGCATGCAGGTGTGCATGCAGACAGAATATTGTATACATAATAAAGTCTTAAAATACAAATAAGCACAAATTTAAGAATGTTTTTATAGCCTGCAATTTCATCATCAGAAATGATCCCGAGGGCTGGAGAGAGGGTTCAGTGGTTAAGGGCACATGCTGCTGTTGCGGGGATCAAGAGTTCAGTTGCCAGCACCTGTGTCGGGGCTCACACCTGCCTGCAATTCTAGCTCCAGGAGCTCTGACACCCTTACAGTCTCTGTAGGCACCCACATACATGTGCGTAGATATGCACATAGACATACACACCCATACATAAAAAGAAAATTTATTTTTGAGACAGGCTTTCTCTGTGTAGCCCTGGCTATCCTAGAACCAGCTCTGTACGTGAGGTAGCCTCAAACTCAGAGATCTGCTTAACTCTACAAATGCTGAGATTAAAGGCAAGAAAATACATCTTTAAGTAAAAAATAATTTTTAATATTTGGGTACAAATCCCAGTTTCTTCTGTGTACATTTTTCTCCTGCAGAAGTATCTTGGGATCAGGCTTTACATGTTAAACATATTTCCCTCCCTCTGTACTATATGTATTCATTACATGATATATTCTGGGTGCCCAGGAATCCAGTTCCACATGAGAAAAGCAGAGTTATAGGTTTCATGAAGCTCACCTTCAAATGAGGAAAACCAATCTACAACAGTACCAAAAAGGACCTAAAGTAAAATATTTGACAGGGGCTAAATTTTGATGTTTGGAGGTGGGAGCATGCCAATAGGAATTAAGATGACATTTAAATTCTTAAGATTTGAGAGACTAGGAGTCAAGGGTGTTCTGCCACTAGGCTAAACTAGGGGGAGACAGATGGTGACTGCACAGTAGGTTAGAGGTCAAGAGACATGGGAAAGGAATTTGAGTGCTAGTCCATCAGAGGAAACAGTGGCATAAATCGGGTGGAGTTTCAAGGGCCAGTGAGGCAGTTTAGCAGCTTAAGCCCTTGCTGTGGACCTGACAACCTAAGTGTGATCCCCTGCTGGGGATTATACATGGCAGCAGAAAATGGCTTTCCCCAAGTTATCCTGACCTACACTGGTGTTCACTGTAAGCAAACAAACAAATGCACTAATAACTTTAAACTGATACCAAGACAACTGTGTGAAGAGAAATTGTAAGCCAGACTGGAAACAATTTATTATGGAAGCCTGCGATGGATATGGCAGTGCAGACCAGACACGGAACTCAGAAGATACTAGGGCCAAGGTAGGACTTGGTAGCTGAGTGGCAGTAGAGGATAAGGTAAATAGTCAAGGATATTTAGGTTTTCAGCCTAAAAGCTGGGGAAGTGGTGTTATTTACTACTTGAGAGTCTCAGGGTGGAGAAATGCGTGGGTCTCTTACATGGAAGTTTCTTCTTTTGAAGACTAAGTTGAGTCACGTGATGTTTTGCTAGCAGCTGTCTTGTGAGAGGGCACGTGATGTTTTGCTGGAGGCTGGCTTGTGAGAGGGCACATGTTTTGCTGTGAGCCGTCTCATGCCGGGGAGTATGACTTGGTCAGCTGAGAACATCTGTGGGTGAACTCTGAGGAGAGGAGATAGATAGAGTCCACAGACAAAGAGACATCACAGAGAGCAATGGTCCAGAGAACTCCTCCAGGCAATCCAACTGAGTCTTGAAGCTTTTGCTGACTTGTCACATTCTTCTGAATCGTGCTGATTCAGGTTGCTGCTTGCCTTTGGATTGGACTGCTGGTATCTGGACAACGAAGAGTGGACTCATCCCTAGGAACTACTTCTAAGAAGGTCTACAACCCCCTTTACCTAATAATCTTCTTTCTCCCCTACCTCTGGAGAGTGGAGAGGAGGTTTAACCATTTAAGAACCCTAAATACAGTAGGTTTGGTGAAAAATCCAAGTCTATAGGTCTCCAAGGGCTCAGTGGTCTGGTAGGAATGGAGGTTTCACCCCAAAGATCTATGAAGGCATTTTAATATTTTTAAGAGGTCTGGCTTTGAACTTGAGTTGCTTTCTCTTTCCTATGTGATGGATTATAGATGTACTTGAGTCACTGCACTTGGCTCAAGGTCTTTTTTTTTTTTTTTAAACAAATCTTGAAGCTTTTAAAATACAAGAAATAAACCCCCATTATCAGTGTATATACCTCAATGAATCTTCACAAGCTGTGCACCCAATGGAACACTATCCCAGGATTAAGAAAGGAGTCCACTCTAGATCATGCTTGTTCCTTCCCAGTCATGATGCTCCTTTTTCTCCTAAAAAGAGCAAACACTAGTTTGGTATTTTTTAGTGATACAGTTGTACAGCCCAGTTTCAAACAGTGAGATTTACTTAGCCAAGTTTTATTGGTTATGTAGTGGAGCCCAACCATATTATTTTTCATCTTGTTTCCTCTACATAACATTACATTAGAAGGTACTTGTAACTATTGTGCTGTACAGCTGATGTGTGGTGGATGCATGCTGTTAATTATCCATTTAACTATGAATGAGAATTAGGCTAGTTTCTAGTACTTGAGGACTACGAATAATGCTGTTAAAAGTATATACACTCTAAGGGACTGGGTGGATAGGAATGCATATTTCTCTTCCAGAGGACCCAAGTTCAGTTCCCAGCACCACAGTAGGTAGCTGATAGCTACCTATATCCAGCACAGAGATATGACTACTCTTCTGGCCTTGGTGGGCACCTGCACTCCCTTGCACATACATAGACAATTAAAAACAAATCTTTAAATATGTGTATACAAACACATCTAATACATAGTGATGTTTTGTTAGATGTATACTTCAAAAATGGATTTTTTTTCATTATATGCATTATGTTCAATAGTAATTTCTCCAAGTGATTGCTCCAACATACTTACCTAACATAAGAAAGTACCAGTGCTTTTATGTCCTTAAAGCACAAAGTTTTGTTTTTTTTTTTTTCTTTTCTCGGTGCTTTAACATGAATAAAAGCATTTGCTACGTATAAGCCGGACGACCTGGGTTCGATCCCTGGAACCTACAGTGGAAAAGACAAACTCCCAGAAGCTGTCTTCTGGCTTACACATGCCTGTTGAAAGAACACATATATAGAATGATAACATCTCAAAAGGCACATTAATTTGCCTACATAGTAGCCAGAGTAAGCAAGAAATATCTGATAAGGACTCCAGTGACAGATGACGGTTAAAGCTATGGGGCTGGGTAAGACTGAGTAAGAGTATGACTTAATAGGTGTCGTAAGCCAGCACTGGTAACTCCATGTGAAGGGAAGCTAGCAGGTAAAGGGCAAGGAAAGGAGAGAACAAGAACTGTATTGAAAACAAGAGGACAATGCATTCCAAGCCAGGCTTGCAGTTGCTGAGATTGAGGCATAGGTGAAGGAAAGAAGAGTCAAGAATTCCATTTTCAGACATTTCAAACCTCTAGGGTTTAAGCATTTATTATTCAAATAGAGACATCAAATTGACAGTTGGAAAAGTCGAGTTCAGAACGTGTAACAGAAGTTGCTTATTTGTGAGTTTTATTTATTTATTATTTTGGTTTTTCGAGACAGGGTTTCTCTGTGTAGCCTTGGCTGCCCTGGAACTCGCTCTGTAGACTAGGCTGGCCTTGACCTCAGAGATCTGCCTTCCTCTGCCTCTGCGTGCTGCGTTAAAGGCTGAGTTACTACACCTGCTGAGTACATATATTTAATTTGTGAAAGAGATGGTGTAGTGGACATGAGGTGCCATCCCAGTCTTAGGACATTTTACTTAAACTATAAGAGGAAGGCCTGCAAAAATGACTGAAAGAACATATGGCAGGCTTGGGATAGCTCAGTGGGAAGAATGCTTGTCTTGTAGGTGCCAAGTCCTGGGTTTGGTTCTGTGCACACACTCCCTCCCACAAGTTACTAGAGAAGCCTGGAAACGGTCTTGTGATTGCAGTAATGGCAGTGTAAACTGTGCTAAATGCTGCACACATAAAACTGACCAGGGACTGAACAGCCATCAATCACAACCATACTCCGGACCTGGGCGTGTGGCTCAGCCACAGAGCTCATGCTACTGCTGTGAGGTCCTGGGTCCCACTCCTAGCCCTGTAACAAAACAAAAACTCTACAGTCTGCTGGCATAAAATCCCATTACAGTACTACCAGATCTGCTGCTTTGGTCCATTTTGGAGCTTATATTCTTTCTTTTAGAATCATAACTGTTACAGATTACACAGTCAATCTGAGGATATGTGTTTTTATTTGTTTGTTTTAATGTGCAATTTTAAGGACAAAGTCTGTCATTTTGCTACTTGAGTTATGAGATCTTATATTTACATTATGAAGAGTGAACAAATTTCCTGTGTTTACTGGGCTTTGGGATTTGTTTTTGGAGAGTCCATCTTTTGCCCCAAAGTTTCTGCAGGACACCTATAAGGTGGAATACATGATCATGGAAAGAACAAAAATTAAATGTTGATTTTGAAAAGTGAAAAGGGGCCAGATAAAGTTAGGACAATTAGTGAATTGTAGCCTGTCTAAAACCTGCAGCGGGCACGTTAGGTTTTGCTTGGTTTGAAGAAACAGGAGTCTATTCCTAGCTTTTCCACGAGATCACTGCCCCGCCTCCCAGGTGTTACTATGGCAACTAGGCACGCGCTGCCGTGCTTCCCGGCCGTTACCTTCCTGGGCCGGTCACTTCTGGTGACTGTGAAGGGCATCCTAGGAACTCCTTCATCCGTCAGGGCGACGGGCCGCGTGGGGCACCATGGCCAAGGCGGCGGCGGCCTCGGCACTGGAGGACTTAGATCTGAGCGGAGAGGAGGTGCAGCGGTTCACCTCGGCCTTTCAGGACCCGGAGTTCCGCCGAATGTTCACCGAGTACGCCGCGGAGATCACGGACCCTGAGAACCGGCGGCGCTACGAGGAGGAGATCACAGCGCTGGAGCGGGAGCGCGGGGTGGACGTGAGGTTTGTGCACCCAGAGCCGGGCCACGTGCTGCGTACCAGCCTGGACGGGGAGCAGCGCTGCTTCGTGAACGTGTGCAGCAACTCGCTGGTGGGCGCGCCCAGCAGCCGGCCGGGCCCGGGCCGGGCCGGCACGGCAGCAGGCAGCCACTGGTCCCTGCCCTACAGCCTGGCCCCGGGCCGCCAGTATGCGGGGCGCGAGGCCCACTACACCGTCTACGACGTGGTCTTCCATCCCGAAGCGCTGGCGCTGGCCCGGAGCCACGAGCGCTTCCGAGAAATGCTGGACGCCACGGCCCTGGATGCGGTGGAGCAGCAGTTCGGCGTCAAGCTGGACCGCCGGAACGCCAAGACCCTGAAGATCAAGTACAAGGGGACGCCCGAGGCCGCCGTGCTCCGCACGCCCCTCCCCGGGGGCGTCCCCGCCCGGCCCGAGGGGGAGCCGCCGAGTCTCCTCCCGGACCCACCCTACCCGTACCGCTACCCCGCGGCGGCGGAGAGCACGGCCCGCTCGCCCGCGTCCCCGGCCCCCGAGGCCCCGCCGCGGCCCGAGCCCACCGAGCCGCGCTGCACGGTGGTGCAGCGCCACCACGTGGACCTGCAGGACTACCGCTGCTCGCGCGACGCGGCCCCCAGCACGGTGCCGCACGAGCTGGTGGTCACCATCGAGCTGCCGCTGCTGCGCTCGGCCGAGCGCGCGGAGCTGGAGGTGAAGGGGAAGCTGCTGTGCCTGGACTCCCGGAGCCCCGACTACCGGCTGCGGCTCTCGCTGCCCTACCCGGTGGACGACGGCCGCGGCAAAGCGCAGTACAACAAGGCGCGGCGGCAGCTGGTGGTGACGCTGCCCGTGGCGCTGGCCGCGGCGCGCCGGGACTTCCGGGAGACGCCGGAAGAGCCCGCCGCCGACTCCGGAAGTGAGAGCGGATCCTGCACTTCCGCGGCCGACCTGGATGCGGCGCGGGAAGAGTCGGCGGCGGACGGGACCGGCGGGGAGGAGAGCTGCGCCGCCGACCGCGGGGTTGGAGACGCCGAAGGGGAGCTCGTTCCCGAGCCGGCGCGCGGCGTCGGTGGGGACTCGGTGCCGTCCCTGGGCCGCGGGGAAGGGGCTCCTCCTGGGGACCGAAGCCTCCCTTGCAGCGAATTCCCGGGCCGCGACGCCGAATCCCCTGCGGGCAGACCGGGATTGTGCGGAGACCTCACTGCCCAGGCGAGTGAGGCGCAGGAGGGGACCCGCTGCGACCCCCCGGGCCCCGCCATGGGTGGCCCTGGGACCGAGAGCGTTGAACCGCTGTGCCCTCCTTTACAGTGTAACCAGGACGAAGACTCCTTGACTTTGCTCATTCAGGTGCCTGGGATTCAGCCGCAAAGTCTAGACGGGGATCTGAGCCCCCTCCGTTACAAACTGTGCTTCTCCACACAGGACTCGGGTTATTCCTTCACTTTGCAGTTTGCTCCCGAGAATAAGTTGGGTACCAAAGAACCCGAGCTTAGCATTTCTTTAAACAATGCAGTGGTGGTACTGGCAAAATCTCCAGAGAGCCGCGGACATTGGCGAGAGTGGTATTGCGGCTTGAACGACGATTCCTTGGAGGTAACCGTCTTCGCTATTTGGAAAAAAACCCACATTATAATAAACGAGTATGTTCTGTTTATTCATATTCGTGTTAAGTGCGTTCTCAAGGTGAAGTTTGCACATATTCTATCCGAAGGATGCACTGAAAGTCTTCAAAGTTGCCCGTAATGTCCACCGATTTAGACTAGAGAAGATCGGATTTTAGTGATTCCTAGACCTCTGCAATTGTATGCGAAAAAAGAGAGTTCTGTCTCTCCTGAGAAAAGGATAATAACATTAGTCGTTCTCAAAAGGGTTTATGTCCCCAAAGCACCCCAGAGTGGTCATTTTTTAATTTAGGAACTCGCTTTCTTCTGAGTTTAGAAATTTGTGCAAGTAATGATAAATTACTTCCAGAGAGGAAGTAATCTGCGTCCTGTGCTGGGTTGCAGATTAAGCGTAGTGGTAGAGCACTCCCCTTTCCTAGCACAAGGCCTGTCTCCTTCCCTACATCCCACTTGGTTAGCTGCTGCGGCTTAATTTCAGTGAGGTTGCCCTCTGGTGGGTGCTGCAAATTACACAGAAAATTTCCGTTTGTTTTTAGTTGTCGTTAGCACCCCTAAATATTTGACTTATGGCTGGTATTTGATAAAGTTCTGGGCAAACAAAATGACCGAGGCTACCTAAGAGAAAGAAAAACAACTGTTTGTAGGATAAAGTTTTGGTGAATGACTCTACGTTACCTGTTCTGCTTCTGTTTTGTTTTACGGAGGTTCTTGAGTTTCATATTCAATACTCCACTGTGGTCGGTAAATACTGGGTGTGTGTGGGAGAAGCTACTTTAAAACTTGAAGTTTTATAGGACTTTGAAATTCATGAAAGAATAATCGATAGCCTGTTGCATGCCCGTAATCCCAGCATCCTGGAAGATGAGTGAGTTAATAAGATAATGTCTCACAAAAACAAATGAGTGTGTGGGTTGGGAGACTGGTGAAGAGGCAGAAGCGTTCAGAGGGGTGCTGGCCCGGGGCCTCTGGGAGTCGAGTTGTCAGAGACAGTAATAGCTGCAGACTGTTTGACCTGAGCTCCAGCCTGCCAGAGCAGTTCACTTCTGGGTTGCTTTCTAAATCAAAATGGGATTAAGGCAACTACACTTTGTATCTTTGAAGACTTTAATGGATTCATTATAATTATGCCATTAATTATTACCTTGATAGGGCTCATAGGACAATAACACCCATCATTCACTGTAATGTATCAGCTCCGAGTAGCTGGCATAGTGATGTAAACCTGGACTCCCAACATTCAGGAGCCTGAGGCAGGAGGATTATGGGTTCGAGGCTAGTCTGTTTGAGGCACAGTCTCAACGAAAATTGGGAGTAGTGAGACATATAATAATTTTATTTCAATTATTTTTTTATGAAAGTAGTCATAGAGAGACTTTTCAAGTCTGGCTTTCAAGGCCAGAATTGTCACTTTACACATAAAGTACTAACTACATATTACACCCTAAGTAGTAACTAAGGGATTCTTAAATGTTTTAGGGCCAATGAATGAATTCAGCAACTTTTATAATAATATCAGTCATTTGAATGAATGTGGATTTTCTGTAGTTTAATGGTACCATTCCCATACAAATATTTCCTTGGATTAGCTAAAAATCCAAAATATTTGTCAGATCTTTTAGAGTGAGGAAAAGGTAAAAAATAAAGATAATAATAAATTTGAGAAGTGTGAGCCTTAGAAATACTTTTGGTGGCATGTTTCTATAATATCCAGGCAATAAGATTCTTGATCTGGAAGTAATAGCAAGGCAAACTGCTCTAAATATAAAATTCTTCTAATTCATTGGTTCACTTCCAAATTCAAATGCTATTTAATCAAAGAGAACTTGAAACTTATTTCTGATTTTGTCCCCCTCTTTGGACCACATAATAATCTTTATTTTGTAATTATAATATTTACTTACATAAAAGCACAGAAGAAAATAATATTATTTGGGGTAACAGTGAATTGATCTTATAAATTAAATAATTTTAAATTGGTTAAATGGTTATTCCTCATTTGACATGAATATAAACAAACTATATTGTGTTTGGATTTGGGTGATAGTGATGTTTAAAGTTTCTAGTAATAGTTGAGAAATCTGTTATTGTCTTAAAATCTACTTCATTTTAAATAACTATATACACATAGCACACTAAGATATTTCATTTTTTTGATATTTCAATTCTTAAAAACTAAAATATATGGTGACCTGATTTTTTTTTAATTTCACTTATCTATTTTATGTATATGAATGCTCTGTCTACATGTACACCTACATGCCAGAAGAGGACATCAGATCTCAATATAGATGTTGGGAATTGAACTCACTCAATTCCTCCTCTGGAAGAGCAGTCAAGTGCTACTCTGTAGCCCCTTGAAAAGCCCACATGTGTGTTCTCAATGTGTCTCCTTGTGAGTGTCTCTCTCTCTTTATCTAAATTAGAACTCTCTTTGTAGATCAGTCTGGCCTTGTCTTTTGCTCTTTTGCCTCCTGAGCACTATGAGTAAAGATGTGGGATGCTGTGCCCAGCACTGAGGGCCTTACTTTCCATTATCCTTGTTCTTAAAGTCATTATTAAAATATCTTTGCTAGAGCGGGGTGTGGTGTCACACGCCTGTAATTTCATCACCAGAGAGGCAGAGGCAGGTGGATCTTGACTTCAAGGCCAGCCTGGTCTACAAAGCGAGTCCAGGACAGCCAAGGCTACATAGAGAAACCCTGTCTTAAAAAACAAAACAATCTTTGCTAAACACTGACATTGCTTCAAAAAATTAAATAGAATGTATTCTTTTAAATATTGTAATTGCTTACAGAACTTTTTCTGTATTTTGCTTGTTGCATTTTGTTTGAGACACAGGCTCTGAGGTGGCTTAAGCTGTCCTTGAACTCCTGTGTAGCTAAAGGTTACCCTGAACTTTTGATCTTCCTGCCTCGACTTCCCAAGTGCTGGAAAGACAGGTTTGTGTCACTCTGTCCAGTTTACACAGTCAAGAATTTAGCAGGTATATTTGAACCGATCCAGCTCTATATTTTTTAGCTGGTTTTTAGGGATTATTAGAAGACTGGACTCTTACAGCTGGGACTGCCTTTGCAGCCGTGTAGTTCGTATTTCTAAGGACTATCTGGAGGCACCAGGTGGTGTGATGTGTGCCCGATCCCAGCACTTGGGAGGGGGGGACAGAAGGGACACCTGCAGCACACAGAGGCCGCCGGCCTGGGCCACCTCTAACACTACATATATGTGGGGAAAAATAAAAATTCTATTTTATAAGACCATCCTGGTAAGGAAAGCACACCTCTATTTTCCTAAGTAAATTTGGAAAGATCAAGACTTCCTTTTCTTTTTCTTTCTCTTTTTAGGTGGCTCTCATGATTACATGTTTTTCAAATTATATTCTGGACAACACTAGATTTCCTCTTTACACAACAGCACTTAGTGTTGGTGGGATAAGCATTTAAAAATCTGTAACAATGAGCTATGTGAGAACTTTTATGAGCTGCTTTTAGTATGACTGTTAAGTGTGACCTGTAAGATAAAATATTTTTTTTTCTCTTTTTACTTTAGGAAAGATTGTTTGTCAGTGAGGAAAATGTTGATGAGTTTCTAGACGAGGTCCTGTGCTCCCCATTGAAGCAGGCAAGGCCTCTAGCCCCGCCACTGATTGAAGTTCTTCAGGTTACTGATGAGCAGATTCAGATCCATGCAGAGGTAAGATTTTGGTGGGCATTAAAGAAGAGTGACTAGGGCTGGAGAGATGACTCAGAGGTTAAGAACACTGGTTGTTCTTCCAGAGGTCCTGAGTTCAATTCCCAGCAACCACATGGGTGGCTCATAACCATCTATAATGAGATTTGGTGTGCAGGCAGAATGCCATATAAATAATAAATAAATCTTAAAAAAAAAAAAAAAGTGACTAATGGCAAGATTATGTCAAAGGGACTATTGGACAAATGACTACAGTTCAATTCTTGGCAGTAGAACTTGAAACAGCAAGTACATAATGCCTGGGCAGAGTGATAGCAAGACTTCTGTCTGCGTGTCGACTGTGTGATTAAAAACTTCACTATTTTCATACTATAAGATTATTTCATTGTTATGAACAACCTTGGGGATAGAAAATCAGATGAATCTAGCATTCTTCGAAACAGTAGTTGAACTTCAAATGAACCTTGGAATCAGAATTTTGCATTTAAACAAATTTAGTAATTTGTCTTGCTGTTATTTGAAAGCCAAGAGTCTTACATCCTGGATAATATTTATAGAAGCACCACAGCAAAAGCATCTTAAGGCTCACACATTTCAAAAGACATTCATCATGGCCTTACTGCTAAAAAAAAAATGCATCAAAAGACAATTTAGTTTGTTAGCCAATCCAAGAAAAATACTTATATGGGAGCAACTTCTGCATATGTACTGTGTCACACATGTGTATGAATGTTTTGCTTCATGTATGTCTGTGTACCATATGTGTGCCTGGTGCCCATGGAGGCTAGAAGAAAGCATCAAATCCCTTGGAATTAGCATTACAGACAGCTGTGAATGCCATGTGGGTGCTGAGAATTGAATCCACGTGCTCTGGAAGAGTAGCTACCGACCCTGCTCTCCATCCCCTAAATTAAAAAATAATAAGTAAACTTAAATCTGATTTTTAGAAGGATAGAATGTTTTTAATCTCACAATATTTCTCCAACTATGCTTATATGTCTTTAGGAAGATTTTGCATAGATAAGCAAGTATTTTTCAGCTTTCAAATCTAAAAATTATATCATACAATTTACTCATTGTTTTTTAGCTAAGCTTTAAGTTTGGTTATCCTTATGGCCTTCAACATTGGACAAAAACAATGTAGGAACTAGCACTCCTGACTTAAGAAAGGTTGAGAAATTTCAACAATGCCCTTGCAGTAATTAAAGGTGTTTATAGGCTGTCTTTAAAAGTTTGGTTCTTTTATTGCGAAGGAGATTTTAAGAGTAACTTATTTTCATGATGTAATTGTCATCTCCAAGGCTGTCTGCTAACCTACGCCTAGTCATGAAATCTTCTAGCTCCATAAAATCTAATCTAGGCCTAGAATGTTTTCAGCCTCTAAGACTTACCCTTTCTAGCTCTTTCTGAAGGTTGGCTGGTTGGTGCAACACAGCTGTTTCTGGCTCAAACTCCTCACCAAGATGACTGATTCAACCTGGCTTATCTCAGTTTCTCACTGAATTGCTCTGCTTGGCCCCAAACATAACTCTAGCAATCTGTTCTAATCTTCTGGCTCCTCATTCTCTGGCTCATTCTATCTTCACTTATGTCTAGCTTGTTCTTTCTCTGCACGATAGACAGTTGTACAACTGTCCTGGTAAAACTGCCTCAGAATTCCATGAACTGCACTGCCACAAACTCAACTCCACTGCACTGCCTCTCAGCTCACTGACTCAAACCAAACCGCCTGAACAGAACTTGACTGGAATCTGCATGCCTCTGTCTCTTGGGTGCTGGGATGAAAGTATCACCTCGTATAAAGATCTTTATTTTATGTGTGTACGTGTTTTCTTTGCATGTATACAAGTATGCTGTGTGTGTTACCTACCATATGGATTCTGGGAAATGAACCTGGTCGTCTCAGCAGGTGCTCTTATCTGCTTAACCATCTTCCCAGTGCTAAAATAATTTAAAAGAAAATTGAAGCTGGTTTGTAGTTGAGATGGTCAGTAAGTACAGGTGCTTGCTGTGCAAGCCTGGTGAATTGAATTTGAAACCCCTGTAAAGGTGAAAGGAAACTACCTCCAGAAAATTGTCCTTCACCTATGAACACCCCTCCCCCAAGCCATACACCCTTCCTGCTGCACACACACAGTAAAGGCTCTCACTGCCAAGCTTGACATGTTTGAGCCTAGCACCTATGTGGTAAAAGGTGAGAACCCAAATGCCTGCAAGTTGCCTTCTGACCTTTCTATATATGCTGTATCATGCATGAACACACATACATACATACACACATACACAAAATATTTTAAAATACGATTTTCAGATTATTATGATTCAGTTTCTGTTGTTTCAGACTAATTTGCTATTTCTTTTGATACAGTTGCAAGAATGCAGTGATCCTGATGGGCTTCAAGGAAAGGAACAAGGAGTCAAAGAAGGATGTCCTGAAAGTGAAAAGGAAAACACCGAACGTTTCACCACCTCTACAGCTGATTCCAATTCATCTGTAGCAGTTGAGGCACTAAAAATAAGCACTTACGGTTCAGCTGTGGGCCTTCAACACAGTTGTCCTGACGGTCCTCACTTGCTGCCTGGAAAACCTCAGGAACTGCTGGCAACAATGGATCCTGAATTAATAAAAGAAAGCAGTACTACCAACTCAGCTGAGGAAAACATAAAAGAGCCAGTCATAAGTAAGGAAAAAGAATTAGACGGAGATGACCTGTCTTTATTACCAAACAAAACTGTAGTTCAAAACATACCGGACTTTGACAGTATAAAAGAAACCAATATGGAGGATGGTAGTGTGCAGATTATTAGAGACCACACGACTCATTGTTCATTCAGTTTTCAGAATTCTTTGCTCTATGATCTAGATTAATTTTATATTGTTTTGAAATTTAAATGTTGAGTAAGAGTAAAAATATTTGGGACCTAACATAGCTTCTTTGTGCTTTTAACTATAAAATGATTGTGTAAACATTTACAGTTGATTCTTGTGGGGAGGCTAGCAGCCTCTAATCCCAACTCCTAGAGCTGGAGACCTGATGATCAGTTTAGGTCAGGCTCAGCTACATGAGTTAGAGGCCAACCTGGACTACATGACCACAGCAAAGACTGGCGCCAGGCGTGGTGGCACAAGCCTGTAACCCCAGCACTTAGGGAGGCAGAGGCAGGTGGATCTCTGTGAGTTTGAGGCCAGCCTGGTCTACAAAGTGAGTCCAGGACAGCCAGGGCTACACAGAGAAACCCTGCCTTGAAAAACCAAAAAACAAACAAAAAAAGCCTGTAGATACTTTTTTTGAACAGTTTCCTTAATTATAGAAAATGTAATTTTTTTTTTTCTAATAGAAATATTTTTCTCAAGGACAGTTTGTTTGTTTGTTTTTATTTATTTGCAAACACATGGGCCACAACAGGCATATGGAGGTCAGAGGACAATATATGTCTCAGGCATTAAACGCAAGTCATCAGCCTAAGTGGGAAGCGTCTACCCATTGAGCCATACCTCTGGCCCCTTAGTTTGGTGAGACAGTGGTTGGTTCTGTGTTCTCTCTGTCGCCTGGCCTACCCTCTAACTTGTAAGCAGTCCTCCTGCCTCAGTTTCTGAGTGCTAGGACTGCTGGCATGCCCCAGTACACTGGGCTCTGAAAATAGACCACTGTGCCGCAAGTATGTACTGGCTTTTGTGTTAAGTTTTTTAATATTACTTTTTATAGTTTCAAAATAAATATTCACTGAGTTGTGTTTGTCTTAAATTCTCAGTAATTCAATTAACTGAAATATGAACATGTGGGAGGAATACATTCCTAAAATTTATTCATATCTAAGTGGGATATATTTATGGTGAAAATAAGTTTCTAAGAGGGGAAAGAACTCTAATAGATGTAGTTTTTTTTTCTTTTTGATCTAGTTATTTTTGCACCAATCATGTATTCTCATATAAGTCTGTCATATATATGAGTTGAGATAATTTGGGGTATGGTTGGATGGCTCAGCAGATAAAGGTACTTGCTGGCAAGCCTGACAACCTGAGTTGAATACCTGGTACTTGCATGAGGAAAGAAGAGAATGTACTTCTGTAAGTTTACCCTGACCCCCTACACTTACTGTGGCACACAAACTTGGGCACACATACAACACACAGATAAAAATGAAATTAAAAATACATCAAGCTAGGTGTGGTGATTCATGCCTTAGTCCCAGTATTCTGCAGGTGGTCTGTGAGTATGAGGAAAGGTCTACAGAGTGAGTTCCAGGACTGTTAGGGCTGTAGAGAAAACCTGTCTCAAATGAACTGGGGGGGAAAAATCCTTTTGTGCCTGGAGAGACGGCTGAGCAGTTTGGAGCACTTGCTTTGGCGGAGGAAATGAGTTCGATTCCCACCACCCACATGACAGCTCATGACCATCTTAACTCCAGGTTCAGAGGATCTGACGCCCTCTTCTAGCCTATATGGGCAGCAGGTGCCATGTGAACATACACACATGTAGGCAAAACATCAATACACATTACAGACTTTTTTCTTTTCTCGAAACAGGGTTTTTCCCATGTATCTTTGGCTGTCCTGGACTCACTCTGTAAACCGGGGCTGGCCTCAAACTCACAGAGCTCTGCCTGCCTCTACCTCCCAATTGCTGGGATTAAAGGTTTATCACCTGGCACATTTAAAAATTTTAAGATCATTTTCAAACAAGTAATTTCTTGGAAGTTACTGTTAAAGTAGTAAAAACATCTTTTGTTCTTAAGATTTCTAGAGAGGCTGGAGAGATGGCTCAGTGGTTAAGAGTGCTGGCTGCTCTTCTAGAACCTGGTTCAATTTCCAGCATCCACATGGTAGCTCACAACCATCTGTAACTCCAGTCCCAGGGGATTCAATGCCGTCCTCTGGCCTCCACAGGTGGCACACAGACATACATGCAGACAAAATGCCCATACACATTAAATTTAACTTAGAACAGAAATTTAAAATCTGGTCAATGTTCTAACAAGAAAATTGTCTTTTACATCAAACCCCAATCTTTTAAAAATCAGTTTATAATTCCTAAAATGAGGTAAAGAGATCCTAGCAGGTACTTTTTTTTCCTCCACAAAATATTTTAGGACAGCGTGAAAGAAAGTGTAACAAAGAAAATCTGTCATCACTAGTCCCAAGGCTATGAGCTGATATTTGTTTCAGACAAGGCTACTAATTATCACTAGCCTTTGAACACTCCTGCAAACCACTTCCTTTCATCCTTTGAACTGGTGATGACAGGTCAGGATAGGTCCTGGAGATCCTGATTTACACTACCAGCACCACGTCCTCAGAGTATAGCTTCGGGTACAGCCCTGGCTTTGCGTGCCTGAGGCTCTGTAATCCCAGTTCAAGGCAGAAGTGGAAGGGTTACAAACACAAGGTCAGGAGAGCTATGCACACAAACCAATCTTTAAACAAGCAAAAAGAGTGAAGTAAAACAGCTCAGTGGGTGAAGGTACCCGTCACCAAGTGCTTGGAGTTTGTCCCTGGGACTCACTGTACAGAACCAACACCCTCTCACCTTCAGCACCACAGACACAGACACGTGCACACCCACACGTCTGCACACACGATACAAACATGATCAAACATTTAAAAAGCCAATATAGTGACAGGTTGAGAGAGAGGGTAAAACCAGAGAACTTTGCTTCACCTTCAACAAGTACATTTCCAGTACGGGATTGGTGAAAATAATTTTTTGTTCAAATGATCTTTACACAGAAACAAGCCCACTAATTTTTGGCTGAATAAAATTATACTGTGGAAAAGTAATGTGAAATAAGGAGTAAATCTCAAGCTTGCTTCCTGTGTCTGTCCTTTTAAAAGTATCTCAGTCCTTGCTGGCACCAGACCTGCTGCACCTTGGCAAGACTGAACTTTGTATCATTTCTGGCCTTCAAAACCAATTTAGGCAGTATTTCCCTTATGCAGCAGCTTTTCTTACTGTTCATTATCTATGCCTGGCTAATTTGAAAGCCAAACAATTTCTTCCCAAGAGAATGCACCGTCATGAGCAGGCTTCATTTTAAAATCATACAACGTATAGCTAGTAAATACTAAGATGTAATGCTCATACTCAAAACTTCTAGAATGCCTTTATTGATACAAATAGAACATTCTGTAAAGTGATTAGGGAACTTTTTATGTAAAAATGAGTATTTTATTTTGGCAGCACTAAAAAAAAAAAAATCAAAACCACTGTATTTCTACATTGAGGTGGAAACAGTGCTTAAACTTTCTTATTAATCAAATACATTCCAAAAGAAATCAGGTAATATGAAGATTGAAAGCACAGGCAGATCTTAACACAATAGCACAGGAATCAGTAATAATGAAAATGCTCTTCTGACAGGGCCCTTAACAAACATAACTTCTGCATTATTAAACCAGTCAAACAATTTCTTTCTAGTGATTGCCAATAGGGAAGCCGGGTTTGTTCCAGCAATACTCTAATTTCATTGTAATACTTTTTACTGTTGTGACAGTTTTAAATAAATCTTGTTGTACTTAAAATAAGTTTTGAAAGTGGAAAAGTATACAAAGTTTTAGATACAAAGATTAACAGATGTGATTTAAATAAAATTTCCCCCTTTCTTTTTAGCAATAATAATCATTACCTTTAAGCAGATATAGGCTGAATTTTAAAATTCAAATCCCAAAATGAAAATTTCAGTTTGAAAATTTAGTCAACCATAACTGAAAAGGATTACTATATATTTGGACACCTTTTACAAGAAGTTTATGTATTAAAGCAGAAACCAGTTCCTATACCCTTTATTCAATTGTGTATCCTATTGAGACAAATATAAAAAAATAGAAGACTGTCACTTTTGCAATTGTGATTTTCTTTTCACTGCAGTCTTCTGTAACTTTTACAGAGTTCATGGTCCCTAATATCTCCCCACCCTCCATTCTTCCTAGGTGGTGAGAGGGCTGCCACAGGAAACTTCTCACTGATAACCAGAGTTTCTGGAAACATGTACTGTTTGTTATTATTTAATAACGACTCAATTTGGGCACTCTGGGTGGATGGCCTACATGTTTTCTTGTGGTGCATACCACAGTCTCCAGCATGAAAAATCCTAGGAACCTGAGGAACCAAGACTTTCCAGAATTTAGGAAGACAAGATACAGTCAAATACTGAAGAGTCCAGTCCCAGTTATAATCATCGTAAGTACAGAAAGTGTCCGTGCACTCGATCAGCTTCTGATAGGCATCTCGGGTCAAGGCTAACCCCATGTTGTGCTCTGTGGATTTCCAAGTTTTCACATCTACCTTGTCAGCAATGCCATAGAAACTCCGAATGGTAGTGTAGGTCCCTAGGGAGAGGACGTCACACCCAGGACATTCCTGCTGCTTCAATTTCCACATCTTTTTGAAGACGTGGTAAAAGTCTGGGGCTACGTAGTGGTCCTCTTCCAGGAAAAGTATAAGGCCGTTGTAATCTTGAAGAACTTTGACTCTCTCCCATACAAAATGCAGCTTCCACCACCAATGATGTTTAGTTTGTGAGAACTTGGCCTCTCTGTAATGGCCGAAGGAGTCAGGGTATTCGGCGTTGATGCACCCCAACTTCAGAGCTGCAGTCTTCTTTATGTCTCTGGGGCAATCTCTGGGGTCACTACCCGGAAACTCATTCGGGTACAGCTGAATGCTGAAGGGAAAGAACACTTGCAGAACCGGGCAGAAGTTCACCTTAGCGATCAGATGGTTGATCTCTGCGGACCAGAAGTCATGGCTGAAGATGACTAGGACTTCATCAATGCCTTGGGCTTTGCGAAGCGAGTCTATCAGCAGACTGAGGTATTCCGGCCGGTTATGCACCTGGACCACCAGCACCAGCTCCCCGGGGCGCCAGGTGCCGTCTTTCTCGACATTCCTCAGCATCTGATCAAAGTTCAGCTGGTACACCAGGGACCGGTACCGCAGCGTGAGGTTGTCCACCTCGGGCCGCGGGACCGCGGGCACCAGGGGAGCCGCCGACTCGTTGGAAGCCCTGCGGATGCCTACGGACACGGCGGCGAGCTGGCCCGCACCCCGCGGGGGCTCCGCGTCCAGCAGCGGCGGGGCGAGGGCGTCGTTCTTCCTTTGTCGCCCATTGCTGCTCCAGAGGACGAAGCCGCAGGCGGCCACCACGAGCGTCAGGATTAGCACCTTCCGTTTGTAGATGCGGAACCTCATGGTCTCCAGGGCCGGGAGCGCGGGCGCGGAAAGGAGCTGGCGGCCTCTGCGCGGAAGGGGCGGGCGGGCGGCGCCGTCGCCTTGGCCTGTAGCCCTTAGGAACTGGCCCCCGCGGCGGCCCTCGCTAACTCATCCCCGGGCCCCGGCCTCCTGGGGCCCGAAGGCTCTCAGCTGCCTCGCGCCGCCCGGGCTCCGCACATCCTCTCTCTCTGGCAGTCGCAGCTCCAGCAGCCGCCCAGGCGCTACGAGCCGCGGCTCGGCGTCGCCTCGCTCCTCTCCATTCAGCCCCCGGGGTCCCGGAAGAAGCCGCGGCCGCCGCGCCTCGGCTCCGTTACCTGCGCCGCCCGTGGCCCTGCGTCCTCGGTGCGCTCATCCTCGCTCGCACGGCCGAACGCCGACCCCGAGCGCCGCAGCCTCGCCCCGCTCCGGCGGCGACCGTTCTGACAAGCCGCGACTGGCCCGCAAGCGTCCCCGCCCTCGGACCCACACCCTCCGCCCCGCCCCGCCGGCCTCTGATTGGCGCTTCTCAGAAGCGTCCGGAGGCGGCGCTCCGGAGGAGGCCGCTGCTTATTGGCTCGTAGGCCCGTCGCTCAGGTTCAGTTCCGACTTCCGTTCCTCTCGTCCCCTTTCCTGTTCGGCTCGTGCGATCGAGGCGGACATCGTGGACGACGGGTCTCTCCCTCTCTCTCTCTCGGTAAGTCTGGAGCTGAGCCGTAGCTGGTTCCCCGGGGACCGCGGCGGCCTCCCGGAGGCCGAGGCCGGCGACCTCTGAGGCGTGGGGAGGGGCAGGTGCTGCCCGGCGCGGCTGGGGTCGTCAGCCCGCGGCCGCGCTCCAGCATGGCGCTTGCTGGGCCGCGCGGCACGCCGGCTGCTAACAACACGTCAGCCTTTGGCGCCGCGGGCGGGTGACGGTGCTTCAGAGGGTTAAAGGCGAACCGGACTAACGTGGCTCGGGGGAGGGAGCTGCTTCTCATTCTACACCAGTCCTAGCTACGATTTAGGAAAGGGGAGTTGGTGTGGGGTAGTCCGAAAACTGGTCTGTGTTGTAGTGGCAGCGAGCTGTGGCAAAATTGAATGCTGTGTCTGTATTGGCCGCCCCAGGGGTCCGTTGCTTTTTTTTTTTTTTAATTTGGAAAGATGTCTCGTTTTGAGAAAGCTAGTTTCTCTATAGGCTTGCAGTGGTGAGGATTGAACCCAGGATGTTGACGCACACTAGGCAAGTGAGCTGCAACCCAGCCCAGCCCAACCCTTGAGGCACTCAAACAGGCGTACACGTTCCTGGCCTTTTATTCACGTGGAAAATGAATACTTAGTGGGTTTACACATTTTTGACGATTACTGTGTTTTATATATTCCTACAAATACCAGTTTAAATTTTTTACATTTCAAGATCCTTAACATCTGAAACTTTATTGCAGTTTTCATCGCATAGACACTTCTACTGCAAAGATGGTCAATGTACCTAAAACCCGAAGGACTTTCTGTAAGAAATGTGGCAAGCACCAGCCTCACAAAGTGACGCAGTATAAGAAGGGCAAGGATTCCCTGTACGCCCAAGGAAAGCGGCGCTACGATCGCAAGCAGAGTGGCTACGGTGGGCAGACAAAGCCAATTTTCAGAAAGAAGGCCAAAACCACAAAGAAGATTGTGCTCAGGCTTGAGTGTGTGGAGCCCAACTGCAGATCAAAGAGGATGCTGGCCATTAAGAGGTGCAAGCATTTTGAACTGGGAGGCGACAAGAAGAGAAAGGGCCAAGTGATCCAGTTCTAAAACTCATGTTGTCTGGGAGAAATACTGAGGCAGTAGAAAAATAACCTGCTAGAAAATAAAGTTATTGTGATACTAAGACTTGTGATGTTTTTGTTTTTTCGAGACAGGATTTCTCTGTGTAGCCTTGTTGTGCTGGACTTTGTAGACCAGGCCGGCCTCTTCTGCTGGGATTACAGGTGGCCCGCCTGCCTTGTGCTGTTTTGAATCTAAGTAGAATTGCATATTTAGCATTTTTGTTTTCAAATGTACTTTGAGTCAGGGTCTAGCTTCACCTCCTGAGTATTAGGATTAGCAAACTGCACCGTACCTTATTTCTTCCTGCATGCTAGATGTGCACTATACCAACTGCCCTACAAGAAATTATATAGGTAACTACCAGTTTATACAATAACTACCAAATGATGGGCACAAAGATATATTGGATGTTTTGTGTAATTTGCTTCCCAGATCCATTGGCAAAGACACTCTTCTACTCAGAATGACTTGCAGACTAATACTTGTTGTTGAAGATAATTTTCCATTAAGAATTATCAGACTTGTTGACCTTGGTTAACTGACCATGGACAGTGATGTATGTATTGAATAATTCATTCAAAAAATCGCAACAAATTTTTTGGGGCTGGAAAAATAATCAAAATTTTATTGTAACCAAAGAATTACTTTTTATGGGGTGGGAGTGATTAATACAATTAGGTTTGGAGAGATAGATGGCTTAGTAGCTAAGAGTCCTGGCTGCTTTTGTGTAAGACAGATTTCCAGCATCTATCTAGTGGCTCACAATTGTAACTAGTACAGGGGATGCAGCACTGCTGACACCAGGCATGCCTGTGGTGCACAGACACATGCAGGAAGATACCATTTGAATAAAATAGGTAAAGTTAATGAGGAAAGCAAACTTTTTCACTGGTGATGGTGCCAGGGATCAAACTGAGGGCCTTCCATATACCAAGCAAGTGTTCTACTGCTGACCTATCCCCCATTACCTAATTTTTATTTATTTTTGAGATGGGGTCTCTAGCTTTGGCAGTCCTGGAAGACCAGACTGGCCTCAAACTCGAGATCTACTTGCCTCTGCCTCCTTTAAGGTGTGTGCCACTATGCCTGTCCCTATATTCTCTTTGAATAAAGCTCTAATAAAACTGTTGTAATGCCTAATCTGATATGAATGTTTGAATCTTAAGGAAAAAAGCTTCAAATGGGAAAATTTTAGAGGATGAATTATATGGAAACAAATAATCTAGAGGCTTTCCTTCCAAGCCAAACAGCAACATATGGAGGGAGGGTTGTCTCCAGTAGCCTTCATTCTAGCTCTGGCTGGCTGGTCTGGAGCTCAAGTAGACCAGGCTAGCCTTCAACTCCTTCAGATCTGGTTGTCTGCCTCCTAAGTGCCAGAATTAAATGTATTATGTCCACAACCTCCTTATGGCTTGGGGGCGGGGGGGAGATAGAACTCAGGGATTTAAGGAATAACTACCAATTGTTATTTGGGAACTATCAAGTTCCCAAACCTCAAAACATTAAGTGACAAATACTACTCTCACCAAATAAGTAATGAAGTCACTAAAAAGTTTCCTGCCAGGCGTGGTAGTGCACACTGTAATACCAGCACTCAGGGAGGCAGAGAAAGGCGGATCCCTGAGTTTGAGGTCTACCAAGGGTGTCCAGGACAGCCAAGGCTACACAGAGCAACCATGTTTCAAAAAAACAAAGCTTTTCACTTTATTTTCAAAAGTGAAAAAAAATCACAACAGATTACATAAAGGACATTGTGAAAGTTATGAAAGCTAACCTGCCTTAGTGTTTGGTGAATAAATAGAATAAAGTATCTAATAATGTACACTGATTATACAACCTTAACTTGGAATGTTTGGGATGAGAATGTTAGATTTTTAAAAGAAATTTTAGAAAAATTGAATAGAGACAAGAGAGGGTTTTGGATCTCTTAGAACTGGAGTTAGACATTTTAAGCTGCCCAAGAAGGGTGCTGCCATCTGAACTCAATACTTGGAGCAGTGTTAGCTCCTAACCACTCAGCTCTTTCCAGCCCTTATTACATTAAAATGTTTTTAAACATTTACGCTATGGGTGCTTACCGGGATGTGTATCTGTGCGCTATGTTGTGCTATGCCTAAGGACATCAGAAGAGAGGCTCAGATTCCCTGTGACTGAAGCTATCCACATGCACCACCAGGTGGGTGCTGGGAATTGGGAGGCCTCTGGAAGAGCAACCAGAGCTCTTAACCTTAGAGCCATCTCTTCAGTTTCCCCCATTACAGTTTGGGGTTTCTCTGTGCAACAAATTAAAGGTGTATACCACCATGCCCAACTCTCTTCCTACATTTTTAAAAAAGTTTTGAATGCCTGTGTGCAACTTGCAAGAATCTGTTCTTTCCTACCATGTGGGTGCCAACCATCAAACTTGGACATCAGGCTTTGCAGCAAGCACCTTTCCCTGCTGAGCCCAAGAACATTATCATGATCTGTGTGATTAGGATTAGTATCTGTTTAACTTTAAATAAGATCTTGTTAAAAATAAGATGTAGGCCTGGTGTGGTGGTGCACAAGGCAGTTTTTTTTTGAGTTCGAGGACAGCCTGGTCTACAAAGCGAGTTCCATGACAGACAACAGAGAAACCCTATCTTGAAAAAACAAAAACAAAAAAATTAAATGTAGCTCATGCACAAAGTCCTGGATTTAATCTCTAACATCAACTAGGACAGGACACACACATACACATGACATGATTAACTACAGCATATTCCTGGCTTCTGAGGCAGAAACTAACACTGTAATCATGAATGTTAACTTCAGAATAAGATTAAAGGTTTGTATTTTGACTACATATACATGTACCACATGCATGTCTGGTGTCCCTGCAGTGAGAAGAGGGCATTGGATTCCCTGGAACTGGAGTACATAGAGTTGGTGTACACAGAGGCACAGTGTAGGTGCTGGGAACAGAACTCCAGTTCTCTGCAAAGGGTATGTGCGCTTAACCACTGAGCCATTATTGATCCACTCCCAAAATAAAACTCAGCTTTAATTAAAGTTTCAGAGTCAAATGGCTTAAAATGCTAATATACATTTCTTCCCATGCAAATATACAAAGAGTTTCCCTTTCTCCAAATACTCAACTGTCCTACATCTAAAGAACTTTCTATTACGCTACTACTTTAACATATCAGAATAATTTACATAACAGGTTAGAGAACAAAAGTAAGAGATAATCGGAGCTTCCATTCTACCCACATTATTTACTAAGACCACAGTGTGGGCAACAGCGTGTAGATTAATTGTAGTAGTTCCTTGAATGAAAGACTGTAGACAAAATCTTCCACAGACACAGGTTTTGGCAGTATCCAAATCATGGCAAAGATGGAAAGGAATGATATGAGGGCCAAACGGAATCCTAATGGGGGGGGAATAAATACATATAAAATGTTATTAGATTAATTTCATGTATTTAGACAAGAATTAGAACATTGAAGCTGGGCTTGGTGGCACACACCTTTAATCCTAACCCTTGGAAGGCAGAGGCAAGCAGATCTGTCTGAGTTGAGGCTAGCCTGGCCTACAAATCAAGTTCCAAAACAGCCAGGGCTACACTGAGAAACTCTTGAAAAACACAAAAAACAAAGCACTGGATTATAATGAAATTAGAATAAAGTATTAAACTGATCAGTGGTGGTACACACCTGTAATTCTAACACTCAGGGAGGCAGAGGCAGGCGGATCTCTGAGTTTGAGGCCATCATGGTCTACAGAGTTCCAGGACAGCCAGAGCTATATAGAGAAACCTTGTCTCAAAACAAACAAACAAACAAACAAACAAGAATAAATTATTACATGACAATCAATACAACCATTTTATTTTCCCAAGTGCTAAGAACAAAAACAATAAGATCTAGATTTTGCTAGGTATAATTCTGGAAGCACTCTGGAGGCTGAGGCGGAGTGGAGTGGAGGCCAGGGAGGCCTACAGAAGGAGAGAAGTCTAAAACAAACAAAAACACTGAGGTGAACCTGAGTGTATGAGACCCTGTCTTAAAAAGGCTTGGCTGGGAGGGGTTGTGTAGGCCTTTAATCCTGGCACTTGGGAGGCAGAGGCAGGCAGATCTCTATGAGTTTGAGGCCAGCCTGGGCTACAGAGTTCCAGGACAGCCAGAGCTATACAGAGGAACCCTGTCTCAACAAATAGAAAACAAAACAAAACAAAACAAAAAAACAAACAAAAGCAAGGCTTGGTGGCAAATGCTTGTAATCTCAGCTCTGGAGGTTGGATGCTGAAGGAGGGAGATCCTAAATTCAAGGCCTGACTGGACAGAGGACCTAACTTGGTGGAAGGGTACTTGCAAGCCTCCAGTTTAAGAAAAAAGCAGAGGCTGGGTGTGGTGGTGTGCAGATGGACCCCAGCATGCAAGAGGGAAAGCAGGACTACAAGTTTGAGGCCAACCTGAACTACACGGTAAAACTTCTCCCCAAACCACCAAGTTAATCTTTTCAAAGTTAGGGCTGTGAGAGGGTGCTGGGAAGATGGCTCAGCAGGTGAAGTCCCTGTGGAGTAAGCACAAAGACCTGAGAACCCACATACAGAATCTGGGTGCAGTGGAGCACTTGTGATCTCACAGCAGAGGAGGTGGCTCCCTGGTCAGCCAGCCTAGCTACTTGGGAAGCTCCTGATAAAATAAGACCATCTCTAAAGCATCTCAGGGGAAGAAAAGGCTTATTTCATGTTATGCTTCCAGGTCATAGTCAAATCAGTAAGTCAGACAGGAACCCAAACAGGAGCTTGAAGCAGAAACCATGGAGGAACACTGATAGCTCACTTCACTCTAGCTCAGGCTACCATCTTCCTTATATGGCCTTGGACCACCTGCCCAGAGACAGGGCTACCCACACTGGGCTGGTCCTCCAGTGTCAACCACTAATGAAAACAGTCCTTCACAGTACCACAGAACTAACCTGATGAAGACAATTACTCAACTGACACTCTCTTCAGGTGTTTCTAGACTGTCAAGTTAACAGTTGATGGTAACTAGGCTAGTTCACTTACTAGCTTCC
Organism: Rhombomys opimus; assembly: GCA_010120015.1. Classification (NCBI taxonomy): domain Eukaryota; kingdom Metazoa; phylum Chordata; class Mammalia; order Rodentia; family Muridae; genus Rhombomys; species Rhombomys opimus. The sequence goes on from REGO01000070.1 coordinate 6,033,761, forward strand.
ACATCTAGATGAAAGAAACATGAAAAACAAAAGAAAACCAAACCAAAACCAATCAAATAAACAAAATCCAAGCCAGTGGAGTTCGATCTCATGAAACCACAGCAGTTAGTGTTCAGAGCTAAGAGCAAAAGAACCATCAATTACTTAGCCCTTCGTACGCAAAATGTGTTGGTATAACATTAGCTTATTTAGCCTCAAAATTCTGTAAAATACTATTATTCCAATTTCTGATGAGATTAAGAGGTTAACTAACATTCTAAAGTCATACAAATGGATGAAGACAGTGGTCCAGAACAAGTCTGGCTTGACAGACCACACTTTAGCACTGTGCCACACTGGAGTCCTTAAACTTCTGGGCACATCAGAATCATCTGGAGAGCTTATTAAAACAGCTGGTCCCAGTCTCTCTCTTTTTCAAAATAGGGTTTCTCTGTGTAGCCTTTGATGTCCTGGAACTCACTCTGTAGACCAGAGATCTCAGAGATCTGCCTGCCTTTGCCTCCCAAGTGCTGGAATTAAAGGTATGAGCTTCCATGCCTGGCTTTTTTTTTTTTTTTTTTTTTTGTCTGAGACGTTTCTCTGTGTAGCTCTGGCTGTCCTGAAACTCACTCTTTAGACCAGGCTGTCCTTGAACTCAAGAGATCTGCCTGCCTCTGCCTCCTGAATGCTGGGATTAAAGTTATGCACCACCATTACCCAGCCTGCTCCCCATTCTTTTCTTTTTAAGATTTATTTATTTATTTTATGAGTGCTCTATCTGCATGTACACCTGCATGCCAGAAGAAGGCAGCAGATCACATTACAGATGGTTAAGAGCCACCACATGGTTGATGGAAATTGAACTCAGGACCTCTTGAAGAATGGCCTGTGCTCTTAACTGCTGAGCCCCCTGGTCCCCATTCTTTTTTTATTTTCTTTTTTAAATATCAGTTACAGTTTATTAACTTTGTATCCCAACTATATCCTGTTCACTCATTCCCTCCCAATCCCACCCTCCCTCCCTTATCTCCTCCCTGCCCCTTTCCAAGTCCACAGACAGGGTAGGAGCAGCCTTGCTAGGCCATAGTGGACATTACAGACAGTCCTGAAGAAACCTGATAAGGGTCAGATGGAGGGGGTGGGGAGACCTCCCCATTCTTAAAATTCCTGATTCAGTAGGTTTTGGGTATACACCAAGAACCTGCAACTCTTAACAGGTACCTACCTGATGCTGTTTCAACTTCTCAGGGAACCATATTTTGAGAAATGGTGCTACAGTCATCTAACCATCAATGTCTGATATTAGTTAGGAACACAGGACAGCATATTTAAAACAATTTAGTTACTTTTATGTCATGTGTATGAATGTTTTGTCTGAATGTCCTACTTCATAATGTGCAATGTAAGTGTGCCTGTGGAGGCACCTGTGGGCATATATATGGACAGGGGACTGTAAATGCATGAGTGCATGTGTGTACAGGGGACCAGATCCTCTAGAACTACAGTTATAGGTGACTGTGAGCTTCCCTATGTGGGTGCTGGGAACTGAACCTGGGTCCTCTGCAAAACCAGTCAGTGCTCTTCACCACTGATCCATCTCTCCAGCCCAAAGATAAAACATTTAAGACACAAGTAGGAAATGGTGACCAAAAAAAGAAGTCATTCCCTTGTAAATCTTATATTCTTATTGAAAACTGATAGCAAATAAATGTTCAAAGAAAAAAAAAAGATAGCAAGTAAAAAGTACCATACCAAAAAAAGTAAGCAATATAAAGTAGAGAATAAAACTCATGATAGGGTGGGCTGGTAAGAGCTTTCTGGAAAGACAGGAGAGGACCAAATGAAGCAATGGAACGAGCTGTGGGATTCCAAGCTCATGAACCTGAAGGCTACTGTAGCAAGCATCAGGCTATGTACAACACTAGGGGTGATTAAGACTGGACTGCTTCGGTGAGTGAGATGGCTCAGTAAAGGTGCTGTGGCCAAGCCTGATGACCTGAGCTCAGTCCCTAGAACTAACATGGTAAAGGAAAGAACTGACTCCCACAAGCTGTCCTCTGACCTCTGAATGCTGTAGGAATGTAAATGCCCCCACTACTCCCTGATTCCAGCAAATAACTAAAAGTTAAAAAACTGAAAGGCCATTACTGTGAGTTTCCTCAGAATATTAGGATGCTACCAAAGTCATATTTTATGACTGACAGTCTTACCTATTGGATAGTACGGTTTGTGCAGAAGATTCCAGTAAAGTCAATGGTACTTGAAGCTTTATAATTGGAAGGACTTCTGGTTTTTCAAAAGTATTTCCAAAAAGATCCAAGAACTCCAGGGACAACATTTTAAATTCAGAAGGTAGATTTCTAAGTTTGTTCCGAGCTGCTGATAGAAAGCGAAGGTTTGTTAGCCGTCCTATCTTGAAGGGAAACTGAATCAATTCATTATCGTTGAGGTTTAGATTTGTAAGTTCCCGGAGTTGGCAAAACTGCACAGGGAGGGCCTTGATTTTGTTCTTGCTGAGATCCAGACTCTGAAGTGACTTCTGGAGTGCGGACTGACACAAGGGCACACTAAACGACTCCAAGTGATTGTCATTAAGGTTAAGCTCTTGAAGGTGGGTGAGGTCTCCAATTGTAGCTGGAAGCTCTTTTATACAATTGTGACTCAAGTCTAACTTCTTAAGGTTTTTTAAACAAAGCATACGCATATCAACTAGGACAAGGCCACAGTAAGAAGCCTGAAGATGTTCCAGAGAATACGGAAAGTTCTTGCTTAGGGGATAATCCCTTTTGGACGTGATTACCATTTTGGTCTTAAAATTTTCAAATTCTGAAGTCTTCACTGGCTTAGGTGTTGAAAGTGGTGTGTTGATGTCACAACCTCTATGAGCCAGTTTTATAGTTGAAACGAAAGTCTTTAAAATGCCAGGATTGGCCTAAATAAATAAAAATAAGTTATGCAATTATAAATCTCATTTTAAGTACTTCATGGTTGCTAGTTCTTCCCTTAAACAAATCCTACAGCTGCATACCCAGGCTATATAATCTTTTTTTTTTTAAATGGACTGTAAAAAATATTTTAGGACGTGATCTAAATTTTAACTTTGAAAGGCTTGGAGGGGGCCAGTGAGAGGGACAGACAGTGGGTAAAGGTGCTTATTCTTTCTTTCTTTCTTTTTTTTTTTTAAGATTTATTTGCTTATTTATTTATTATGTATACAGTGTTCTGCATGCATATACACTTGCAGGGCAGAAGAGGGCACCAGATCTCATCTTAGATGGTTGTGAGCCACTATGTTTTTTGCTGGGAATTGAACTCAGGACCTTGGGGAGAGCAGCCAGTGCTTCTAACCTCTGAGCCATCTCTCCAGCCCAAGGTGCTTATTCTTAAGCATCAGTTCAATCCCTAAAACCCACACAGTGGACAGAGAGAACAAACCCTTGCAGGCTGTCCTCAGACCTCTGCCATGTATAGATATGCACAGGCATTCAGCAAGGATATGAAAAGCCAGGGGCTGGTGAGATGGCTCAGCAGTTAAGAGACCTGTTATTCCTGCTGAGAACTCAGGTTCAAGGGCAGTTCACAGTGGTCTCTGTTTCTCTCTGCCTACAGATCTACAGATCAGAGACAAGGAAGTAAAGGTCTCAGACACTGTTGCAGCACATATCCTCAGGCTGCCATTCTTCTTGCCACGATGATTAATGGACTAAGCCTCTGAAACTATAAGCTTCTTTTATAAGAGCTGCCTCAGTCACGGTCTTTCTCTCTTTTTTTCATAATTTATTTTTTTATTAATTACAATTTATTCACTTTGTATCCCAGCTGTAGCCCCCTCCCTCATCCCATCCCAACCCCATCCACCCTCTCTCTTCTGGTCACAGTGGCTAAGACACTCATAAAAATAAATTTCAAATCCCAGCACTTGGGAGGCAGAGGCAGACAGATATCTGTGAGTTCGAGACTAGCCTAGTCTACAGAGCAAGTTCTAGGACAGCCAAGGCTACACAGAGAGACCCTGTTACAAACAAACAAACAAACAAACAAACAAACAAACAAACAAACATAAAGTTTAAGATGTATTAATAACAGATACTGGAAAGCTGATGTGTTATCTCGGGCCTGTATTCCCAGCCCTAGAGAAGCTGAGGCAGGACTGCTAGCAGTTTTAGGGCAGTCTGGGCTCAGATCCCATCCCAAACACAACAGTAAGACACCTACTTGTCATTTGGGCTATCAAGATGCTTGAACAGCCGAACAGTCTTTGTCTTTGGATTTCCATTTTTGGATACAGTCTCTCTGTATCTCCCTGGATGGCCGAGAACTTGCTATGTAGAGTACTCTAGTACTGGGCTCATAGAAACCCTCCTGCCTGTGCTCCTAGAGTGCCGGGATTCTAAGCATTCGGTGTGGTGCCTGGTTTGTGTCATTCCTCTTACCATTTCCAATATCGTACCTTACTCAGACAGATATCCACAGGAGGCTCCTTTAACCGGACAGTGGCTTTCCCCTCATCCACAAATTTGGTGAAGAGCTGTTCAATGTTCTCTCTTAGCTGATTAAAACCAAAGGGGTTTGGGGGGGGGGCGGAGGGAAAACAACAAAACTAGGCATTACTATTCAATAACACTCACTGCAACTGGAATGTGCCAGTCTTCTCCCAGGTTCTACTTTCGCTTTTAGTCCCCTGTCTAGGCAGTTTTATGAAGTTTCTGTTTGGTTGACTTTTTTTTTTAACAGACGAAGTTATAGCTTTCAGGCAGCGGACACTTATCAGTATTGCTCTATCTGCTCAGTGTCTTTCCCTCCTTTTTAGAGACTGTTTCCCCTTCTTCCAAGCCAGTCACATGGCTATAGTAAGAAGTACCAGAAGTAGTTCCCTACCTTCATAGCCTCAGTTCCTCAGTCCAGATGAATGTGCCTTCAGCTATATTATGTGCAAGCTCCTTGAGAGCAGAAAGCTCGTCTTGTTGCTATGGTTACTGCTGACTGACATAACTGATGCTTTTGCTTTAGACTTCAACAGCTCTTTACTGAGAGGCTGTTCTGTATCAGGCACCATAATAAGAACGTGGAGCAGTGCTTAACAAGAATGGTATGGTGACAACAGGCAGAGTTCACAGAATGAAGGAGGATGCTAAATAAGCACAACAAAAAGACAAGCAGGGCTACTATAACCTAGGCAAGGAAACCTCACCCAGTTTAGGAGTAGAAATGTGATTTTCAGGTGAGAGAATTAAAGGAATAGGAACAAGCTGGGGAAACGGTCAGGAGGGAGGGACAGAAGGAAATAGCGCTTCAGGTGGAGGGAACATATACTAACCCAAGAAGGGAGAGCTTGGTAACTGTGAGGAGCCAAAGACTCAGAAATTTAGGGTGGTAAGAGGCTTTTTTGGCGGGAGAAGGGGGAGTACGGATGAGTATGAAAACACACCAGCGAAGAGTTAAAGATTCAAGAACTGTGAGATTTACTAAGGGATTTAAGTTAAAAAACAACTAGATCTGCATTAATTTTTTTTTCTGGAAAGCTAGGTGTGGTGACCCACGCCTCCTAATTCCAGCACTCAGGAAGTAGAGGCAAGTGGATCTCCGTGAGTTCCAGGCTAGCCTGGTCAACAGAGTGAGTTTCAGGACAGCTGAGCTACGAAGAGTGAGATCCTGTTTCCAAACAAACAACCCTCCCCCGCCCCCCGAGCCAGGCACACGTCTTTAATCCCAGCACCTGGGACAGACGCAGGACGGATCTCTATGTCCCCCTCCCATCAGCTGTCACAGCTGCAGTTTCAGGGGCTTGGTATCTACCAAGTCGGTCACCACAGCAGAAGGAACTGAGTTAAGGAGTGGGCGGACGCTCAAGGCGCCCGGTCCGCGTACCTCGTAGCGGGTTCCCTGCCTGTCCTTCATAGTGGAGACCAGCAAGCAGGCTCGGCCGTCGGACTGTGCTCCTGCCCCAGGCTGCAGCGCACTCCTGCGCGGCGGCTGGCACAGGCTCACCACCGCTCGCACGCCCTTGCCTCGGGCCTTGAGGCCCAAGGCCGGCAAGTGCTGGTTACGGACCTCCACCTCACAGTGCAGCTTCATCGCGCCGCCAGCCGGCCCCCTGGACTCCAGGTTTTGAAGCTTGGCGCCTTTCTTCCGGGCCGGGCCTCCGGGGGGGTCCTCACGTCAGGGCTGTCCGTGGCCCGCCTGCACCTGCCGGCTTTGTGGCTTCTCGTAGTTCTACTCCAAAGTCCCCTTACGACGGGTGGAGTGCCCGCTTCTTAGCATTATTTTACGTTTACTGACCGAACCTCTGCGCGCTCGGCGTGCACGGAGGATCCTCGCTCTGTCTTCGGACAGGCTGCCGCCGAGGGCGCCATGTCCTTCCTTGGCAGGGGGCGTGGTGGGTGCGGGTGAGCTCTGCTGGTCCAGCGGGCATCCCATGCTCAGTGGTTCTCTACGTTTTGACCAACTGTGTCATTTTGCAGTGTTCTCTGTATGCTGCAAATAAAAGCTTCTTTGTTAACTGAGAGCTACATTTATCTGTGGGAGTAAGAATAGAGATTTAAAATGCAGTTAGGAATTATTAGGAGGTTCCTAGAACTCACTCTGCAAACTACTCACAGAGATATGCTTTGCTTCTGCTGGGATTAAAGGTGTGCACTCTCATACCTGGCACTGATATTCCTTCTTGAAAACACCAGTTACACCTAAAATTTCATTTATTTTCCGGAGTTTCTGGCATATACTAGGCATTCAACTGAAACTGAATTTTTCAGACTGTTCTCATCTGTGCCTGTAATCACCATTTTTCACTGCGGCGTGTAACCAATTTAGATGGTGTCAAGATAATAGGCACTGGAGATTGAAGTCAGCTGACAAAGACCCTTGCCCACTTGGACTTCATACAATAAATGGAGTGAGCATGTCCAGTTTGCCAAAATAGGCTGGAAGGCCTTCCTCTCCTGGGCTTCGGGAACCTCAGAAAAGCCCAAAAAAGTCTCTGTTATGCCAACTTGGGAGAGACAGTCACTATGTAAAAGTCCCATGACAAACAACTCGTGTGTTGTTTGTTTTTGTTTTTAACTTCCTGATCCACTCCCATTCTCAGGAATGCTTTCTGTTTCTCAATGAATTTAATTTATTTTTATTTTCAACCATGTGTCGCATTGGGGCAGTCCTTTGTTCTTGGAACACAAGAACCTTGAACCTTCACCTGGCTATGATTATTTTTGCATATCTTAACCTCTAGACTACAAGCTTCCTGGATTCTGAGTTACCAGTGCTATTTACAAGATTTAAATAGTGTTCGTGTACAGTAGGTACTCAAGCATATTTGCAGAAAGGATAAGTCAATAGCACATGTAGATATGCTACTTAAATCATAGAAGTATGTGCTATTTGTTCAACAGTGCAGGCTCATCTTAAATTCATAGTCCTTGTATAAGTGGATAGCCATTTGATCTCTATTCTGATTTCATTCTCTTTCTACCTTGCGGTGGATTAGAAAACTAAACTTTAAATGGATTCAGGTTTTAAAATGAAATATGAAAAGATGAAAGTATCACAGGGAAATAATTTATTTTAAATAACAATAAACACCAAAACAAAAATCAGTGAGAGGAATTGGGAATTAAACCAAGGGCTCTGGGGCAGCTAGACTCTACCATTAAGCCACATCTCTAAAGGGACTTTCTTAAGGATTCTTTCTTACACCCATGCACACAAACACATGGACACAGAAGAATTTATTTTTTAATTTTATTTATTTTTTATTTTATGTTCATTGGTGTTTTGCCTGCATGTATGTCTGTGTGAGGGTGTCAGATCTTGGAATTACAGACCGTTGTGAGCTGCCGTGTGGGTGCTGGAAATTGAACCTGGGTCCTCCAGTAGAGCAGTAGGTGTCTTAACCGCTGAGCTATTTCTCCAGCCCCAATACAAGAATTCCTAAATAAAACCCCAAAGTGGTAATTTAAGAAATAAAAAAAAATAATAATAAGTACATAAACTTTTTGTTTTTCTCTGCATGGCTAACAAGATATCCCTACAGATGCAAAAGCAGCCCTTACATCTTGGGGAGAACCAGCAGCTGCTCTGGTCGGATGTGAGGCCCATTCAAGAGGAGGGCAGTTCCGCCTGGGACTGGAAACCTAGCCATCCGCTCGTGGCTCGTGAGGTCATGGTGAAGAGCTTAAGACAGCCTGAATATAACTCCATTTTGAAATAAAGATCTTGACTGGGAACTGAATTCAGGCACCAGGAAATATCACAGAGTGTACACCTGGCAGAAAACAAAGTTAACTCTCCTAGCAACAGCCTTCAGGAAATATAACAAAATAAATGCTTTATAGAAAATAGAGACAAACTCCCTGGCAATAATCAATGGGAATCAGTTGAGAATCGGGTGGGAAAATTCTCCCCAATATTTCAGATATGGTTTAGAAAAATAGCCATTGTGATTATATGCCTTAGCCATTGTGATTATGTGCCTCAGAAAAGGTCACCCTGCCCTGCTAACCTTCACCCAATTCGGTAACGCCAAGGCTTGTGCCCCCCTGCTTGCTGCCATGGAAACCCCCGGCTCACAGACTTTCCCTTTAAAAATCCTGTTCACTCAGAGCTCGGGGTCCCACTTCTCTACTGCTGCGCCAGTGAGACTTGGGTCCCGAGTTCGATTGCTCTCTCGTAATAAAGCTCTCTTGCAATTGCATCGAGGCATCTCCTGCTGGTCTCTGAGGGTCCCATGAACCTGGCATAACAATGGATCTTAGAGGAGAACCACCTACTGCCACCTTCCCAAACCACCGTAATTCCTGACTTCATTCTAAATCTGTCTGTATACCAAAGACAGGCATAACTCACCTTTCATTGGAGACACTATGCTTCGCAGCCGATGGAGACCTTTGCAAAAAGCCACAGCTGGGCGAAATGAAGAGAACGACTGACCATGGGATGGATGCCTGGCCCCAGCTGATGCGTCTAAACACAACCCCCACACCTAAGGCTCCAGAAACATCCCAGAAGAGGGTGGTAGGGAGATTGTAAGAGCCAGAGTACACCCGCTTCCAGGTTGTACCCTCTAAATATAACATGAAAACTGCACCTGTGAAATGGAAACAATATGGCTGCCTTAACAAGCACTGAACAATGACAACAGCAAATTCCCATGTCAGAGTGGAAGAAATCACAAAGGCCCACGGTTAGAGGGAATTGAAGACTGCTCAGAGAGTCTTCTTCAGGCATGAGTCCTCTAAATGGTTATCCAGTCCCAAGTGCTCTGCCCTGAAAACATACACACATAGGCAACACTAAATGGATTCAGCAGGTTCTATTTCAGCATTTATTTACACATATATGTGACAGTAATAAAGAAAATGGGCCATGAATTTGAGAGGAAGGGAAGCCTGAGGGGTTTGAGGGAGGAGAGAGAAGGGGATTTAAATAAGTATACATATATGAAATTAATTTAAAAATTGATTCTGTACATTAGCATGATTCCTCACTATGAATGAAATTCTTTAAAAATTTGCATAAAAATATAGTGTGATGATTAGTTTTGGATGTCAATTGGTTTAAGGAATACTGCTGCGCAGTGGTAGCCCACACCCTTAATCCCAGTAGAGGCAGAGGCAGGAGGATCTCTGAGTTTGAGGCCAGTCTAGTCTACAGAGTGAGTTTCAGGACAGCTAGAGCTATGCAAAGAAACCCTATCTTGAAAAACCAAAAGGAAAAAAGAAAAGGGAAAAAAGGAATACCTGTAGAGGATTTTTTGTTTGTTTTGTTTGTTTGTTTTTCTCTGTGTAACCTTGGATTCTCTTTGTAGACCAAGGTGATCTCCAATTTACAGAGATCCATCTGCTTCTGCCTCCCTGAGTGATGGGATTACAAGCCTGTACCACCTTGCCTCACTCTGTAGAGGAATTTTAATTCAGAACATGGCTGCTCTAGTAAGGGATCACAATCCAAAGACCTCAGTCTGTTTGATCTGGCAGGAACACAGACACACCTTTAATCCCAGCAGTCAGGAGACAGAGGCATGCAGATCTCTTGAGTTCTAGTCAGTGCTGTTCAGTTAGTTTGGATGAGTCAGTGAGTTGAGAGGCAGTTCACTTCATGGAATTCAGAGGCAGTTTTTACCAGGGGAGTTTTACAGAGAGAGGTTGAAGAGAGAGCAAGCTAGACACAGGTGAAGACAGCCAAGACATCTAGGGCTGCACAGAGAAACCCACTCTTGAAAAACCAAAAGAGAAAAAGAAAAAGAAAAGGAATACCTGTGGAGGAATTCTAGTTTAGAACATGGCCAGAGAATGAGCCAGAAGATTAGAAGAGATTGCTAGAGTTAGTTTGAGGCCAAACAGAACTATATGGTGAGAAACTGAAAGAAACCAGTTTGAATCATTCATCTTGGAGAGCAGTTTGAGCCAGAACAGCTGAATTGAACCAGCCAGCCAGAATTTAGAAAGAACAAGGAAGGGTGATCTTATTCAGCGCTAAGTCCCGGAGGCTGAAAACATTCTAGGCCTAGAATAGATTGTACAGAGGCAAGAACCTTTCAGGAGCAAGCCTCGGTTAGCAGACAGGGGCAGTATGTGAACCAATTTTTATAATAGATCCCCCTTACCAGTATGGATATCAATCATTTATTTATCTATCTCTCTACCCATCTATCCTATTGATTCTGTCCCTTTGGAGAACCTTGAATAATATGTTTTATAGTCAGTAGTTCTAGAAAGCAACACCACCATCATTATTAAAGATAGGTTCTTGCTATGTAGCTCAGGCTGACATGCAGCATGCTTTATCACCCAGCCAGCTTTGAGTTCATGGTCCTCTAGCCTTACCCCCAAAATGCACTACCACGCCTGACCTGTCAAAGATTTTCTTCTTTGACAGATTCGCACTAGGCAGCCCTAGCTGATCTGGAACTTGCTTTGTAAGCCAGGGTTCATTTTGACTCCTGAAAGTTGGAATTAAATTACTATCACACCTGGCCAAGAAACACAATTTTACTGTGAGCTACATTAGTTTTGGCATTTTTGAAATTTTACTTTTAAATTAAACTTAATTTTGAGATGGTTTCACTATGTAGCCTTGGCCAGCCTGGAACTTATGTAGACCAGGCTGGCCTCCAACTCAGAGATCTGCTTGTTTTTGCCTCTTAAGCGCTGGGATTAATTCAACACCCAGATGGAACTGGTTTTCTATCTGATTTTACCTAAACTTCTATGCTCTCTGAGAGAACACTGAGTGTCACTGGAAGTAATGAAAGTTTAGATTCAGTGACAGTGCCTCCATAGCAAGTGTGAGACCCTAGATTCAATTATCAGCAATCCCCTCTTCCAAAAAATAAAAAAGTACAAACCATAACTTCTAATGATGAAGTTTAGCCAATATAATAATCCAAAGTTTGGTAACTATCAGCAAATGGTGTGTACACTCAAACCTGTGGAAATATATTTTCCAAATTGGCAGAAACTTACTGCCATAATGCTATCTAATCTCTCAGAGGTAGCTAGGAAAACACAAATGCTCTTTGGGTCCCAAGACAGCTGATAAACAGGCCATCCGAACTCCTCAGGAAAGCGCGGCTAGCCAGGAGAGGCATACTGTTTGCTTTTGTAAAGCTGATGATCCCGACAGCAGCTAGTGCTGTTCGGATGAAAGAGAAGTAAGGCACCAGCCAGCAGTTACTTCTGCGTTCTGTTCCGCTGTATTACATTCCATCAATGCAAGATAAACAAACAAACAAACAAACAAACAAATAATAGAATTGGAATTCTATTATTCCAATAGAGCTGAGAGGATCCTGTGTTTTTTTTCGTCAGAAATCTATTTATATTTTGAAATTTGTTGCTAGATGTTTTGTTGCCAAATTACCTGATGAAAGCAGCCTTTATTTCACATTACTTTTTCAAATTCAGTCACCTAAACTGCTCATGTTGGTACAAACAAGCCCCAGTACTTGAGATTGAAGCAGTGTTAGGGAAGAGAAAGCGTGAATTCACTATGGGCAAGAAAGTGAGTTCCAAGCCTGCATCGGTTACAAAGGCAGACTGCTGCAAAAACGAAAACCAGCTAAAACAAATGAAAAACAAAGTTTTGCTAAGTACATTTAGGTATTAAATATACTAAGGGTGATCTACTCAAGTATACCAAAGACCTTAACGTTTTCCCCCACCCCCCGGAAGGATGTGGCTTTATCTCTTGGAGGAGCGTTATCAAGTTAAAAAAGTAAGAGGGAAACCCCTACCGACGGCGCGTGCTCATTGCAGTTATTTTAAGCTGTTTTTATAAGTTCGCGCCAGGAGGTGTCAGTGCTGAGCAAAGGGAGGACGCGTTTGCGTTCGGTAAAGATTAAGAGATTGCAAAGAAAAACGGACGAGGGGGGAGAAAAGAGAGACGTTTCGGAGGAGTGCAAAAAGAGACGGGGTCTCGCTATGTTGCCCAGGCTGGAGTGCAGTGGCTATTCACAGGCGCGATCCCACTACTGATCAGCACGGGAGTTTTGACCTGCTCCGTTTCCGACCTGGGCCGGTTCACCCCTCCTTAGGCAACCTGGTGGTCCCCCGCTCCCGGGAGGTCACCATATTGATGCCGAACTTAGTGCGGACACCCGATCGGCATAGCGCACTACAGCCCAGAACTCCTGGACTCAAGCGATCCTCCTGCCTCAGCCTCCCGAGTAGCTGGGACTACAGGCGTGCGCCACCGCGCCCGGCGAGGGCCGAGGGCGGCCGGGAGCTACTCGAGCTGCCGAGCGCCGTGACGTCACGGGGGGCGGGGCCCGCCCAGCCGGCCCTCAGACACGTCGCTCAAAGCACGCCCTTGGAGCAACGTCGCACCGCGCACGCGTCGCGTCCCCGCGCTGCATTCTGGGTAGAGTGTGGCTCCGGAAACCTTGAAGAGCGCATGCGTGCGCCCGCTCGGTCCTTTTCCCTCCTTGGCTGTCTGAAGGCAAGATGGGTCACCAGCAGCTCTACTGGAGTCACCCGCGGAAGTTCGGCCAGGGTTCTCGCTCCTGGTAAGAAGCGGGTTGCGGGGATCGTGGTTAGGGGACATGGGTCGCTGCCGGTGGCGGGGCGGCGCGCAGGCCCGGCGTTCGGGGCCGCCTCGCCGCCATTACGGGCTTCTGCCAGGCCCGGCCGGCCCTGGTGCTGGCGGTGAGGAATGCTGGATCTCCCGCGGCCTGCATAAATGCCATCTCTTTCCCCCCCTCCATCCAGCCGCGTCTGCTCCAACCGCCACGGTCTGATCCGGAAATACGGGCTGAACATGTGCCGTCAGTGTTTCCGTCAGTACGCGAAGGACATTGGCTTCATCAAGGTACGCGCCCTCGGGTGCCGTCCTCCATGATGCGGGCAGGAGCGTTAGACCGAGTTCCACACGGCGGAGGGCTAAGCCGTCAACAGTTCTAGAAAGGGAGGGGTGAAGGACTCGATGCCTGGCCAGGTTTAGGTGACAGGTTTGTAGGGGATAGTACAGGTTTTACATAATAACGTCACTTTTTTCTTTTTTCTTTTTGGTCGAAAACAAGTTTGTTAGCTTTTTCGTATAAAAATCAACTTTCTGTGTATTGGGACCTTTGTTTGGTTTTTGGAGACAGGGTTTCTCTGTGTAATTGAGCCCTGGCTGTCCTGGACTCACTTTGTAGGCGAGGCTGCCCTGGCACTCAGAAGAGTTTGAAAGTGAGATGAAAAGTGTGTGCACCACCAAACCTCTACCCCTGTTTGTGTCTCTCCCTGGCTGTCCTGGATCTCTTTAGACCAGGCTGGGGCTTCTGGGATTAAAGGCTTGTGCCCATTTTTAAAATGAGATTGTGTTTAATGGGCCCACACTTTCTTTGCTCTCTCAGTTTCAGCAGAGAACGTTTTAAACTCAGATTTCCAGTATTGACCAAGTAATTACTGTAAGCCTAGTGCTAAAGTTTAGAGATTTGAATGATGTGAATGTTTCATAGATTAGAGAACCGTTGCTGGCTCCCATACTCAAATGAACCTCTGTAACTGGCTATCTGACAGCTCTCCAGAACACTGGGTTAAGGCCATTTTGTGTGCTATTGGGAAATAATTCTTAGGGGGAATCCAGTGAAAACGCCAGAATCTCATTCTAAAATAAATTAACAAATTCCTCTCTTCTCTTTGCAGTTGGACTGAGCGACTTTTAATGGATTATTCCAGGCTGTCTACCCCTGAAACGATCATGCTAGTCTTTGTACATAAAGAATAAAAAAGTGAAGACCTCCAATTCCTGTGGTTTTTGTTTGTTTTGAGTTTCTGTTGACAGGTCTCAGACCATCATTTTATGTAGTTGAGGGTGACCTTGAACTACTGATCTCTCCACCTCCAGAGAGTGTAGGGAGACAGACACACTTCATTGAGGTGTTGGGAATCCAACTCAAGGCATCCTGCCTGTTAGGCAAACACTACCAATTGACTTAAATTTACAGTCCAGATAGGTCTTTTAATTTGGCTAGAATAATTTGTTGTAGAAGTAATCTCAGAATTGCTTTTTAAAAATACCTTGGGTCTGGAGAGGTAGTAATTTGATGAACATGGGTTAGACTTAGTACCCATGTTGTGGCTTACAACCAAGACTCCAGTTCCAGGGAGTCGATGCCCTCTGTGGCAGTGGCTCACAGCTAGAAAACTGATCACTGAGGGCTCAGTCAGTAATGGACATAGTATGGCTTTAAACTTGACCAGGTAGGTACCAAGGCCAGAAGAAAAGTTCATAATGAAGTTTATGGTCTTTGGAGTTGGCACGCCTCTGGGAATCTGTTAGATGTTAGTTGTTCTTATCCTTATGGTGGTATGTCTTTAATTCCAACACTTGGGAGGCCCAGGCAGGCATATATTTTAAGTTTCAGGCCAGAGCTACACGGAGAAACCGGTTTTGTAAAGCAGCTCTTTTTGGTGGGGTCAGGGTTTCACTGTAGTTGAGGTTTGTCTTGATCTCTTGCTGGTCTGCCTTTAACTTCTGGTGCTCAAACTAAAAGTGAGTGCAGCTACAGTTGGTTTGCAGTGGTCTTAAATTAGACCCCTGGAGATAGAAGTGAGTGGTTAGCCTCTTTTACACTAGCAGTCCCAGGGTTGTGCGGATGGTAATAGATGGTTCAGTGGGTAAGGTGTTTGTGGCCAAGCCAAATTCAAATGCTGTGCTGAACTGATAACTTGGAAGAATTGCTCTTGGCAGGACTGAAAATGGGTTTGGAAGAATATCAACACAATTTTCAGTGCCCATAGACAACTAGTGCAGCTTTTTAGGAAATGCTTAAATTGTTGTGGAATACGGTAGAGTGGAAGATGGAAGAATTCTCACTCTTTATAAGAGAATATGAAAAAGGATTCTATGGGTTATTTGGGGCTAGGGGTTTAGGAAAGCAGCCTGAGGGTAGAGATTGTAAGCAGGGTTTGGTGTGTGCTAGTAATCTTAGCATTCAGGGTGGAGGCAGGAGAATCGAGTTGGGAGTATTTCCAGACAGGTTTCCTCTGTGTAGCCTTGGCTGTCCTAGACTTGCATTGTAGACAGACTGGCCTCAACTGATCCACCTGCCTCTGGCTACCTGAGTGCTGGGATTAAAGGTGTGCACCACCACTGCCCAGCTGACAGTTGCTTCTATTTCATGTGACTGGGAAGGTGGCAGAAGGGAAGTGGTTGTGGAAGAAGCTGATTGGATTTTAACTGTAGTTTATATATATATATTTTTTTTTTTTTTTTGAGACAGGGTTTCTAAGTGTATCTTACCATGGTTGTCATGGAGCTCCACTCTAGATCAGGCTGGCCTTGAACTCACAGAGATCTGCTTGCATCTGCCTCCCAAGTGTTAAGATTAAAAGTGTGTTCCACCATGCCCTGCAAACTATAGTTTTTAAAAGAACTGGTAGACCTATTGCCAAAGGACTTAGAGCTCCCAAAGGACTTAGCTCATAGGATCAAGAATTTTGAAATGCAAAGTTTACAAGCTTCATACTAATCCATCTTTGCCTTTGATCAAACTGTAGTGATCAAGGTATGCTTGCCTATAAACTCAGTATTTGGTAGGTGGAGACAGGAGAATCAAGTTCAAGGACAATTTAGGCTAAGGAGTGTTTGCACGGTGCAAAATGATCTGTGCAAAATGAAAACTGCCTCAGTTGCTGTCAGGGAAGTGTCTAGGAAAGCTATTTCAGTCAGGAGGGTGTAAGATGTTTAAATATACCAAAATCTGGGAGCGAAGATGAGAGAAGCATAACATTTCCTGATTTAGTGTGGGCAGTCTGACTTGATCGTGAACCTGTTGGATGAGCTGAGGTCTGTTCTAACACCATGGCATCCCATAAATTCTGTAATACATGTTCTTAGGGAGCAAACACTAGCCAGTCCCCTAGTGTGTGATAATGGAGGGAAGCCTGAGGAAAGGTAGAGGAATTTTAATCCAGAACATGGCTTTTCTGGCAAGAGATCACATTTAAAGACCCAGGTTGTGTGATCCAGCTGGCAATAGATCACATCCAAAGACCTTATAGGTATGTGTGATCTGGGTGGAATACAAATATGCCTTTAATCCAGGAGATAGAGGAAAGCAGATCTGAGTTCATGGATAGCCTGGTATAGAGCAAGTTTCAGGTAAAGAGTCTAGGTGTGGTGGTACATGCTTTTAATTCAAAACAATGAAGGTAAAGTTAGTTTGTAGACGGAAGCACCCATACTTGAAAGTGATGCCTAATTGAGTGGCTGAAAAGGTGTCAAATCAGATAAAGATTTGACAGCATAGGATATGCCCAACTCTCACAAGGATGGGCAATGCAGAGAAAGAAAGACTTTTTTTTTTTTTTTAAACTGGGGCAGTAATAGAGAAACTGGTTGCAGAGAGATAGAGAACTCGGGAAGACTGAATGAGGCAGAGAATAAGGAGCCAGAAGATTTGAGCTAATTACTTGAGTTAGTTTGAGGCCAAACAGCAATTCAGAGGCCAAGAGAAAAACCAGATTGAATAAGCTACCTGGGAGAGGAGTTTGAACCAGAACAATTGAATTAAACCAGCCAGCCCAGAGCTCAGAACAAGAAAGGGCGAGCTTATTCAGCAGGAAGTCTCAGAGGCTGGAAACATTCTAGGCCTAGGTTAGATTGTGCAGAGGCTAGACACTTCCAGGACCAGCCTAGGTTGGCAGGCAGAGGCAATTATCTGCCGAAACAACAGTTGAAACAGATGAATAAAAGTTTTTTTTACACCCAGCTCCCCACCCCTACCTCATGTCCTTTCAATTATCCTTGTCTTTCTATCTTCATACCATTTAGTTACTCTGTTTCTGGATTCCTGGTTTTTTTTTTTTTTTTTTTCCCTCAGGCCTTCCCATTTCTGTGTGTGGCTGACTCCTCCTGAACTTGCTTTTAATGTTCCTGGTCAACTCGTGAGACCAAGCCTGCAGCCACTAGAAGTTGACTGTAAAACTGACGGAAAGTTAGAGGGACACAGACAAGGATAGGAAGTGTCTCCCTGAAATAATGGCTCCTTGTCCACTGACACTGAGAGGTGAAACGGGGAAGGCACAGGGGTGAGTTTCTAAAGAGGATCAGTAAAAAGAGTGGGAGGACACAGGGATGCTGTAAAGCACCCAAGCCAGCTGCCAGCGATGGGCTTCCCAACCTTAGGGCTCCTCCCAACCTGAAGGGATAAAACTTACTTTCCCTTTCTTTTGTGTTTCATGGCTCGTTGTGTTAGGGACATCTAGAGATTCCCTTAGATCAGTGGTTCTTCACATTTGGATTGCAACCTTTTTAGGGGCTTGAAGGACCCTTTCAAAGAGGTGGCCTAAGACCATCAGAAAACAAAGATGTTTATATTATGATTCATAACATTAGCAAAATTACAGTATGAAGTAGCAATGAAATAATTTTATGGTTGGAGGTCACTACAGCATGAGGAACTGTATTAAAGGGTCACAGCATTAGGAAGGCTGAGAGCCGCTGATCTAGATGACTACCAGCACCCCTGTTACAAGACAGTCTTCCAGCATTTATGCAACATCCTTAACAAATAGCAAATGAGTACATTTCCATTGGAAGACTGTGGCCAGTTGCTGAGGTCTTGAAGAAGGGGAGAAAATGGAGAAGTATTTGGAGAAATAAGTGAGGAGCCCTTTTACAGAGAGAAACAAGTAATGCCCTCTTCCTGCCCCTAGGGATATGGGCTTGTACTGATCTGTCTGAAGCTGTATTTGGGTACGACTCTATCCAGGAGATGACTTTGTAAGTTCCTCTTGTATGTGATTTAAATTCAAAGGGAGTGCAGTAGGTATGTTTGAGGCAGTGAGGGAAAAGAGTGTCTTAGTTTAATAACGCTGTAAGAGTGTAAGTACCACTAGCAGGACGGGCACAAGCAACCTGATGGTAATTATGCTGATTGTTCAGACAGCTCCCCTGTGTAGACTCGCTGAGACTCCACTGCTGAATATCACGCCTTAGCAGCAACTGCTAGAAAAATCAATAAGTCCTTTCCCCAGGAATCAAAGATATATGGGTTACTAAAACCCCTAACAATTGCCCATAAAGAGTAATGTCTCATTATATTAATTCTAAAGGAGGTTTGCATTTTACTTCCTAAATAATAACAAGATTGCAAATTAAAGGACTGGTTGACAAGAGTGATAAACATTCATGGCAGCACAGACAAATCAATAAGAGAATAGGATAAAGAGAAATGGAGCCTGTTTCCCGCAGTGTGTTCATTGGATTTCCTAGGCTGAGCCCTGTTCACCTCATGCCCTCATTTCACCTACCCACTTCGAAAGCTCACTTCACCGGGAGCTCACGCATCTTCCTTTGATGGCAATTAACTCATATTAACATTCATGAACACTGAGTGTGACACTCAGTGCAGATGACATGTCCAGTCAACTGCAAAAGGAAACTAGCACCTAAATGGAATTGCAACCACGACAGAGATGGCTCAGTACACTAGCATTGACACCCTGGAGAAATTCAGGCAGGGGTAGGTGAGTGCTTGATGAGCCAGGCTTTACAAGATTACAAGATTTAGGATTTAGCTTGTTTTCTTATTATTGTTTTTGTCATCACTCTTACTAGATTTTATTTTATTTATTTATTTTGGTTTTTCTGAGATAGGTTTATCTGTGTAGCCATGGTTGTCCTGGAACTCCACCTGTACACCAGGCTGGCCTCGAACTCACAGAGATGCACCTGCCTCTGCCTCCTGAGTGCTGGGATCAAAGGTGAGCACCACCACCGCCCGACTAGATTTTATTTTTTGAGACAAGATATTACTCTGTAACCCACGCTGGTCTGGAGCTCACCATGTAATCCAGGCTGGCTTTGAACTCACAGCAATCCCCCTGCCTCACCCTCCGAAATACTGGGATTATTGGCATATGATTTAGGCAAACTGTCAGATATTTCAGCTTCCAAAGTTCAAAACTGCCTTTTGCCCAAGGTGGGTTATTTGTTGGTGTCCAGCCAGAACTCGTTCGGGGCATGTGTTTTATTCAGCCATACCTCTGCCCCAGAATGCTGCAGCTTTTCACCACTTACTGCTCTATCTTCTCATCTTAACCTGTTGTCAGGACAGAAGGCATTTCACAGGCCCTGGGAGAGAAAACACTACTGTTAGCAAGGCTTGAGGTTTAATGTCTTCAATTCGAGCACTCCAAAGGCAAGAGGCAGGTAGGAGGCTCTCTGTGAGTCTGAGGCCAGCCTGGTCCACATAGCAAGTTCTAGTGAGACTCTGCCTTAAAAACGACAAACAAACAGCATAAAACAAAACAAAACCCAATAAAACACTGTCGTTACACCAGAGTGTCCTTTGGGATGCTGTGTTTGAAAGACGTCTTCAGACTTGAGATTTTCTAACGGCAAGATCTCATACGTATTTACTGTGGTGAGAGCAGTTTCTCTGGCATTGTCTCCACTGTGTGTTTTGTAGAACATAAAGCTGAGACCGGTAGGGATTAAGTGACTCGAAGATGCACTGCTAATAGGCTCTGTGGCTGTAATTTGATCGACTGGCCGCAAGGCTGGGCGTTTCTGCATTATGGGTATTATTGACAGTGCTCACCTTATTTTGGGGGGAGTAGTTCTTTCCTGTCTGTTTTGTTTTTGTTTTGTTTTGTTTTGTTTTTTTTGCATGTCTATGTGTAGTGTGTGCATGTGTTCACATGTGAGTAAGGGCCCTTGGGTGTTTGGGTGTGTGTAAATGTGTCAGGTATCTCCTGTGGTTGCACTCTATATTTTGAGGCTGAGACTCTCCTTTGAGACCTTCTGGCTAATGTAACTGGCCAGCTTGCTCTGGAGATTGATCCCCTGCCCCTACCTTCAGGAACTGGTATTATAGGCAGGCCAGCATGCCTAGCCAGCATTTGTGTGGTCTGCTTGTGTGACAGATGCTCTACTCACTAGGCCATCTTCTTAGCTCCACTATATTTATTCTCTCTATCAATTTTTCCTTCCTCCTATTGTCTCTCTCTCTCCTAGTCCTTTTTTCTTTTCCTTCCTTCCTTTTTTTTTTTTTTTTTTTCAACACAGGGTTTTTTTATTTAGCCCTGATGTTCTAGAACTCACTCTGTAGACCAGGCTGGCCTCACGTCTGCCTGCGTCTGCCTTCCAAGTGCTGGCACTAAAAGTGTGTGGCCTCTCAGCTCTTTTTCCTTCTCTTTCCCTTTGCTTTCCTTTCCTTCCCTCCCCTTTCTTTTCCTTTCCTTCTTTTTCCTTTTCTTTCTTTCCTTTCTTTCTTTTCCTTCCCTTCCTTTTCTTTCCTTCCTTTCTCTTCTCTTCTCTTCTTTTCTGATACAGGTTCTCACAAAGCCAGGCTGGCCTTGAACTTGCTGTGTGATGGAGGCCAGGTGAGTCGTAAACTCCTGAGCCTCCTATCTGTACTTCCCAACTGTTAGGGTTACAATATTTGTAAGCATGTCTGGCTTCGGTATTCGTTTTCTTTTTCTCTTTTTTTATCTATTTATTACAGTTTATTCACTTTGTATCCCAGCTATAGCCCCCTCCCTATCCTCTCCCAATTCTGCCTTCCTTCCTCTTTACCTCCCATGCCCCTTCCCTAGTCCACTGATAGAGGAGGTCCTCCTCCCCTTCCATCTGACCCTGGCCTATCAGGTCTCCTCAGGACTGGCTGCATTGTCTTCCTCTGTGACCTGGTAAGGCTGCTCCCCCCTCAGGGGTAGGAGATCAAAGAGCCAGCTGCTGAGTTCATGTCAGAGACAGTCCCTGTTTCCCCTTACTAGGGAGCCTGTTTGGAGACTGAGCTGCCATGGGCTACAACTGTGCAGGGGTTAGCTTGGGTATTTTTAAAAATATATCTCCTGTAAGACAGGCACATATAAGAATGGTTTAATAACCTTGGACTCCATTTTATTTGGGTTATAAACAGTCCCCCTCTTCTAAAACATGCTTGGCAGCCTGAGACCCTTACAACCCACTTAAACAATGTTCCTAGCAATCTGTTATCAACCCAGGACTCTCATCTATCTTGAGCTGCATACGTATCTGACTTCAAAAATGGAATAAGTTTCTCCCTTCTTAACGACCATGAAACTTTGACAGTTTCTATTAATCATATTCCCAGTTATGTCTGGGCAGCATATAAGATGGACTGCGCTGGCCTGAACTGGTTTTCGGTACAAATGCAGTAAGAGAAAACTATGTGTTCAAGTAAGCTTTTAAAGAGAGTCCTTGACGGGCGTGGTGGCACACACCTTTAGTCCCAGCACTCTGGGAGGCAGAGGCAAGCGGATCTCTGTGAGTTTGAGGCCAGCCTGGTCTACAAAGCAAGTCCAGGACAAACCCTGTCTTGAAAAACAACAACAAAAACCCCCAAACAAACAAACAAACAGAACCCCCCCCCAAAAAAAACCCAAGGAAAAAAAAGAGTCCTTTACTTACCATTTTATGTCTATGCATAATTGGCTATGCATATTATTAAAATAAGATGCATTATAGAAAGGGACATGAGGGACATGTTCAACTGAAAAAAAATGACTAGACATAATGTAATGTTATTAAAAAAGCATGAGGCTGGTCAACCAATATTCTCTGCAAGAGGTTTATTAGGAGGGTATGGAGGGAGGGGGGAGCAGGACATGAAGAGAGAGAGAGAGAAAAGGGAAGGGGCACCCTAAGAGAGAGAGAGAAAGTAAGAGAGGAGAGAGAAAGAGAGAGAGAGAGAGAGAGAGAGAGAGAGAGAGAGTGTGTGTAAGAGAGAGACCATGTGTCAGGGTTGGCCCTTTAAGGGGCAAGGAAACCACGCCTTCCAGGTGTGGCCACCTGGCCGGCGACACATGATGACATCATAGGTTGCTGGGTAACCCAGGGGCAGGTTGTGTTCCAAAATACTAACACATAATCTGTTAATCAAAACAGACATCCTCCCTCACTATCTTTCTAGTAACCAAATTCCTTCTCTTGAATACCATAAATAAGAACCTCAAACAACAATCCTTGGGTACCTTCACGTACATGGCCAAATGCTCCCTCTCAGCCCATGTAACAGGTCTCAGACCTTAGCATAACTGACTCCAAGATGGAAGTTCAGGCTGTAAAACTTAGCACATAGACAGCATCACCAGCCAAAGCAAAAACAATGACCTAATCCATCAAAGTCCACAGAAAGTATTTTATATTCCATTACACCACAAGATAAGTAATTTTTACAAGTTGGAAAATATACCAACTAAGCATAAAAAATCTCATAAAAGTGGGGTGCCTTAACTGGAAAGTATTCTGACACATAACATATGTACTATAATTTAATTCTAGAGTTAGCACAGACCACACAAGTTAAAGGGCATGTCCCTCCTTTGTGAGGCTGTCATCATTTTAGATGCCAACTGTGCCTAATAATGGGGAGTCTCTGAGCCACAGATGAACAAGTAGCTACAAGGTTGGAGGTTTTCCACAGATCCCAGAATTGAGTACAATTACATACAATTACAGCTGTTTTCTTTCTTTCTTTCTTTCTTTCTTTCTTTCTTTCTTTCTTTCTTTCTT
>REGO01000070.1:6058493-6080849 GCA_010120015.1 Rhombomys opimus
CCTCCCTCCCTTTCTTTCTTCCTTTCTTTCTTTCTTTCTTTCTTTCTTTCTTTCTTTTCTTTCTTTTTTAAAATGAGACAGGCTTTCTCTGTGTAGCCTTGGCTGTCCTGAACTTGTGTTCGAGTCTGGCCTCGAACTCCCAGAGATCCGCCTGTCTCTGCCTCCCTGAGCTGGGTTACAGGCAGGTTTTACCACACCCTGCTTTGGGTTGGTAATGCTTCTCTCGTATGGAGGACAGGATGTAGCCTGATTTTATGCTGGGGCTGCCACATTATGTTCTGGACCAATCCGGGTATCTAAAGCAGGACTGGGATGTCTCAAGGAAATGGAGAGGGTGAAGCAAGATCTCTGTCGGCTTGTTCCTTACTAATCCTTTCTCCAGCTGGCTGGGACTACCTCCTGCTTTGGAATAACCTGGCTATGCCAATCTCTGGGTCCCTAATTCAAAGCTCCCCCCCCCATCCCCACCTCATTGCCCCTGAGCCTCCATAGTTGACCAGATTGTTGGGATTCTTCTCAAATTCAGTGTCTTATTTTTTAATTTAAGTTAAATTCTAACTTTTTTTTTCTCCTGTGGCTGGCTATGAATTTGCAGTCTCTGGGGAAAACCAAAGAGAACGAGAATAGGTTTATTTTGACTCACAGTGTTGTAGGTTTCAGCTCACATTTAGTTTGCTGGTGGTAAGGGGTGCTCTTCACGATGAGGCGCTTATGGTGGAGGGAAACCTCTGGACTCAAGGCCGGGACAGAAGGTGGCAGAGGAAGGGGCTGAAATCCCAGTGCTCGCCTCAAAGGCAAGTCTCCTGTGACTAGATCTCCTATTAGATCCTTCGGATTGCTTAGCTTTCTTTGTCGCCGTGACAGAACACGCTTAAGGGAGGAGAGGTTTATTTTGGCCATGGCTCAGGAGATAGAGTTCATCGTGCTGGGAAAGGCCTATTAGTGGGAGCTTGGAGCATGCCTTGTTCATGTTGCCAAAGCAGAAAGAGCTTGGGCAGGAAATAAGGCATTGCAAAGACCCTCAGTGTTAACTACTCAGCAACCTTCATCCAGCTCGCACCCACCAAGGGTTCTACAGCCCCCCAAATAACACCATCAGCTTGGGGCTAAGTGCCTGTGTTGAATATTTAACATTAAAACCATAATTCCTTCCGCCCCTTCAAATTTCCACTCACCCCCTGGGACCAAGCCTTTAACACATGGGCCTTGGGAGATATCTAAACTACTGTAGCATGCGTCTGTCCCTATCAAATATTTTTAAAAAGATTTATTTATTATGTATACAGTGTTTTGCCTGCATGTACACCTGCATGCCAGAAGAAGGCGCCAAATCTTACTATAGTATGGTTGTGAGCCACCATGTGGTTGCTGGGAGTTGAACTCAGGACCTCGGGAAGAGCAGATGGTGCTCTTAACTGCTGAGCCATCGCTCCAGCCCCACCTGTCAAACATTTTTACAGAATTCTGAGGCGCAATTTTAAGTTCTATCTTACAAGTGCCGAAAGGTGAGGTCAGGAGAGAGAAGCTCAGTTGCTCAGAGGTAAAGTTGGGGCTTGAGTTTATGGTATCTGGTTTCCAAGACTGTGGGGCTTTCCCCAGCAACAAAACGCAAAGGGATATTACATCATGTGGGTTGTCTTTCCTGCCTCCATGTTGTTTTAGTTTTAGGGAAATTCTGGCTACCATGTTTGTGTATAAAAGTCTACACCTATGTTCAGTGAAGGAACCTGTCTGTCTGTCTGCCTTTCATCCATCCATTCATCCATCTGCTTTTGAGATAGAGTCTTGCTATGTAGCTAAAGTTAGCTTGGAACTTGCAGTCCTCATGCCTTGCCATTTCCAGAGCTTGGATCCCTGCTGTGTGCCACCACCTCTGGCTGAAGCAGTGTGTCCTGAAAAATATTCCTTACTGGGCTTCATAGCACACACCTCTAGTCCTAGCACTCAGGGAGGCGAGGCAGAGGCAGGCAGATCACCATGAATTCGAGGCCAGCCTGGTCTACAAAGGGAGTCTAGGACAGCCAAGACTACATAGAGAAACCCTGTCTTGAAAAGAAAATATTTGTTCAAGGAAAAGGGCAATAGTCATTATGCTGAGCAGATGGTGGTGAATGAGGACCCCGACTAGAATCAGGGATTGAGAGGTCTGCTTCATTCCTGGGTGGAGACAAGGTCCTCTGGAAGAGGAGCCAGTGCTCTCAACCACAGAGCCGTCTCTCTAACTCCTATTTGGTCGCTTTTAATACCTGATCTCCTACTTCTTCCCAGCTGGAAACCGATCACGCTGCCTATGTTCAGCATGAAGCCTCTTATTGGTCTACCCAGAATCCTCCTTGCCCTTGAAGTCCTCTTTAGGAGGTCTCCATCATGCTCTTTAGCTATAAATGCCTACCTGCCAATGCTGTAGCAGAGGCTGAATCTAACCTCTCTTCCATGCACAAACCCACATCTGAGTTTGCTGTGTTTATCTCAGTGGTTCTGGGTGAAGTCTATCTTACCATGTTTTCAGTAAGCACCATCGAATACTTTTCCTTAACTTTGTAGGTAGGGGAAATAGAATGATCTCTCCAGTTATTGGAATTTACTTGCATATCCTGTACGCAAGAATCTTTCATTGCCATCCATTATTTACAGAGGTGTGAAAAGCTCAAGGAAAATAAAACCCCACAGAGGCAGCTCATCCAGAGGCCGGTAAACAACGTGGATTTTTCTTCAGTTATACTCAGCCATCGTTTTGACCTAATTGAAGTCTTTCATAAGCTTCTTTAAAACTTTTTATTGATTCTTTGTGAACTTCACATCATGTACCTCTGCCCCGTTCATCATCACATCCCCTCATATCTCCCCCCTGCCTTTGCAACCTTCCCCAGAAAATAAAAAAATTTAAAACAAATACAATCTTGTCATGGAAACTGCAGTGTGTCACAGTGTGTCCCACAGTATACCTCTTTTGTCCACACTTCTTTACTGGGAGATAATATTCATTGCAATGAGTCATTGGTCTGGTTTGAGGCCCCTGGCTTCTGCTACCCCGTCAATAATAGATTCTTACCGGGACTCCTCTGAGAGTCCCTGTGTTGTCCTGTGTCATGGAGATCCTGCAGCTCTGGATCTGTGTTCCTGCAGTTCATGGATGGGGTGGGCCAATTCGAAGCCCTGGATCTGGGCCTGGGTGGTAGCTGAGTTAGTCAGCCCAGCCGCTCTCCTGTGCCCACACCACCAGGGCGAGCTCTCTAGCACTGCCATGGCTAGCTCACTCAGTCCCTCAGCTGGGAAGGGGCAGGGTAAACTCCTGCTCTTATGCCTTTGGGCTGGCACTCCCACCTGCCGCAGGTGGCGAGGGGCAGAGGGCATCTCTCCCTAGCCCATGCCACTGCATGGTAGGCGAGTGGTGGGGCCAACTCTCCCTCACTCATGCCCTCCAGTGGCTCCGGTGCCCCTGCAGTCCAGTACTGCCAGAGAGAGGTACAGGACCTGAACTCCACAGTTCTGCATGCCAGGTGTGGTGGTGCACACCGTTAGTCCTCAGTCCTCAGGGAGGCAAAGGCAGGCAGATCAAGGCCAGCCTGGTCCACAAAGTGAGTCCAGGACAGCCAAGGCTACACAGAGAAACCCTGACTCGGAAAACACAATAAACACACAAAAAACAACGATAACAACAACAAAAAACAAACCAGAATTCTGCAGCTGGTAGAGATGGGTCCAGCTAGGCGGGAGCCCAGAGCAGAGATGTCGGATGGCTGATATGAACAATCGCTGTGGCCTAGGGCGGCAAGGCAGGCTAGTCACATCATGCCCTTTCTCTTCACCCTTGTCTCTCTGGTTCTACCTCTCTTCACAGTGCTCAAACGGTTCCTCTTTTTTCTCTCCCACTTCTCTACTTCATTCTTGCCTGTCTCAGTGGCTTCTACTGAGGGCAGGCCATGATGGCGGGCCTCTGGGAGTCTTCCCCTTTCATAAGTTTATAAATGATAATTTTATAATTATTTCTCACCTTAAAACTAATCGTTAAAAGCTGATGATGGAATGAGAAGTATACCTTTTATTCTACTCATGTTCCATTGACAACACTTTCAAATTAGAAGCTTCTGCTGAAACAGCTGTGTGTGTAGTGTGTGCGCGTGCGTGTGTGTGTGTGAGTGTGTGAGTGTGTGTGTGTGTGTGTGTGTGTGTGTGTGTGTGTTGGGGAGCTCCAGAGGAACAAGGCAGAACACTGAGACCTCCAGAACAAATCCATTGGTAACAAAGGAACGTTTTCACGGGGAAAGATCTGGCCCCCACTCTGGGTGAGACCAGCCAGGCTGCTTTTTGCTGCTCCATACTCACACTCCATTGGCAACAGGGTCCTCAAGCCTGAGGAAGACATTTATATTCTAATATTGGGACTCAAGAATAGTGCTTCAGGATGATCTCGAATACAGCTGCAGGCCAAAATAGAGAGTTCCCCTCGTTCTTTGGGCATATGATACCACTGTCTAGAAACAACACAATTTCTACAGTAATTGTTTGTTACTCTTGGTGACTTAAGAGTAGTGAGGTTGATCAATGAGACACAGACTCTAGGAAATGAGACTAGGAAAAACTTTGCCTTTTTCAAACAAATGGTCAAGACTCATGAAACAGCAGAAAGGTGGATCCTCATTTGGTCTGTTGGCCTTTCACATTAACCTGTGAAGTTTAAGTCCCAAATCTACATTATAGATTCTTGGGGGGGGGGGAAGGTATGCTGTTCAATTGACCTTTAGTTAACAAGAAGAAATCTCAACTGACAACACTATAGATTGACCTTTCAAATAAGGTCTGTTTCTTATTGCAGAGGGGTCTTGATGTCTCCTGCTGTTGTGATTTTGCTCCGGCATGACTGGACATTTGTTAAGTGTTCTAAAACAATGAACTTTAAACCAAAGTAGTGATTAGTTCTAACGTGGCCCAGGAGAATTTCAGGAAAAACTATATTGGCTTAGGAAGCTAGATGGCAGAGTGATCACACGTTAAAAGCTGTGCATGCAGTTGTAAAAAGAAGCTAAGCCCTTGAATAGAAGAGAGAGGGAAAGAGAGAGAGGAAGAGAAAGAAAGAGTGCAATTCTTGCTTATATGAATGATAGAGACGAGGTACTGTGATTTGATGGTTAAAAAAACATATTTATAAAGGTTAAAGTCAGAAAAATGTTTATGTCATAGATGTGATAATTATAACCAACTTCATGCATGAGATTCTTGAAGAGTTAGAAAGTAGCTATAATGTAAAAAAAAAAAAAAAAAAAAAAAATTAAAATTAGTTGGGAAGGTGGTGCATAGCTGTAATCCCAGCACTCAGGGAGACAGAGGCAGGTGGATCACTGTGAGTTCAAGGCCAGCCTGATCTATAAAGCAAGTCTACGACAGCCAAGGCTACACAGAGAAACCCTATCTCGAAAAACAAAGAAAAGGAAAAAAAAAAAAAAAGAATAACAGAGTTTAATGGAGATATGGATTTGGCAGAGGCCAGGATAGGGAGTTTTCTTTCTTCCTTGCTCTTTGGACAGTTTTACTATGTAGCATAGGCTAGCCTCGAGGCTACCAAGGTCCTGTGATGTTGGCTCATCATTTCTTTGAACGCTGCTTTTCTTTATTTGCAAACGCGAGGTTTATAATACTGTGCTGCAGGACTGCTGTGTTGTGAGGACTGACTGTTGTGATGCTGTGAGATAGTGAGAAATGCATATTTAGTTTATGCCCTCAGGTCCCAGCACATAGCTCCTAAGACCCTTGCTTGAACTCAAATGATGCATGCTTTTGTAACCTCATGAGACGGCCAGTGGGGGACTGGGAGTCCCCTGGACAGAATGGCAGAGATAGGGTCGCATTCCTGTGTTTGGCGGATTGGAGCCTTCAGCCAGCCTCTTCCCTCAACACACAGGACTGGAGAAGTGCTGAAGGCTGTTCTGATCAATGGCTAGTGTTTACAAAAAATTTAAAATTATTTTATGTGTATGTGTGTATGTGGGTGCTTGTGGACTTACATATGTGCCTGTGTGTAGGTCACGTGTGTGGGTACCTGTGGAGCCCACAGAAGGCTGTCAGATCCCCTGTGTCAGTGGAGACACAGGTGGTTGTGAGCCTCCTGATATGAGTGCTGGGAAACAAACGTGGATCCTCTGAGGGAGCAACATGTGCTCTTAACTGCAGAACCAACTTCCATCCACCTCTGACCTGAGTTTAATCAGCCATACCTATGTTGTGAAGTCTCTCTTACACACCCAAAATAGTGGTGCCAGGAACTTCTGGATAGCCAGACACCGGGAGGTGCCTAGATTATTATTATTATTATTTTTAGACATGGTCTTTCTTTGTAGCCCTGGATGTCCCGATATCCTGGAACTCCCTGTGTTTCTCTGTGTAGATCAGACTGGCCCCAAACTCAGAAACCTGCCTGTCTCCGCCTCTGCCTCTGCCTCCTGAGTGCTGGGTTTAAAGGTGTGCCCCATTAAGGCCCACTCACAGATGATCATTGATGAACACCCCCCTGCTTCACCTCGTCCTGTGCATCTCTTCGATCTGCTTGCTCATCTGAGTTTTTTGTAACAGATGAGTGGGGAGGGAGGACTGGGATCAACATAGGGGAACGGAGGAGGGAAGTGGGAAAGGGAGATGAATAAAAACCAAGTAGAATGACACCTACATACCATACGGGAGCTGCCACAGTAGAACCGGTCACTCTGTAGGCTAACTTAAAAGACTGGTAAACAGACAAACACCAATGAGTGAATGTAAGTGTTTTGATGATTTATGTGAGCCAGTCTTGCAAGTGAATTGAACCCGAGAAGCAGACTTGGAAATGCTGACTTACGGCCTGCCAGTTGGAAGCCCAGAGCACAGCCTGCATCTTGGAGCCATCATCTCAAGGAAGGAACAGTTTCTGGTTGTGTTTCCTCAAAAAAGGGTTTGCTTCCTGGCTGCCATGACAGAAGCATCTTCCTCTGCCTTGATATGCTACCTCACCACATGCACCAAAGCAATAATGTGAGCAAAACCACACCTTTTAAACTTGATTATCTTTCAATAGAATAATGGGAAAAAATATACCCTTAGAAGCGGAACATCTGAAAATTAGAAAAAGTACAAAAAAAAAAAAAAAAAAAAAAAAAAAAAAAAAAAAAAAAAAAAAAAAAAAAAAAAAAAAAAAAAGCTGTCCACTCCCCACACAATCAGAGATCCAGGAGTCTATTGGACTAGGGATGCCTGGAAGTCAGAGGGGGTGGAGGGAGCTGGGGTGTGGTGAGGGTAGACATCTTCTTTGTTCCCCCTGACCTACTGTTCTGCCCACTCCTTCTTTGTCAATCTATTTATATTAATACTTTAGAGCAATCACCTTGGTATTATAAAAACGTTCAGATGAGATAAAGAGGATCCATGTGAGAAGGGTTCAGGCACATCCCACCCCCAGCCTGGAGCCTGTCAAAAGAATTCTGGGGTGCGTGTGTGTGCAGTGAGATGGCTTACTGGTAGAGGCAGCATGTGTCATCAAGCCTGGCAACCTGCAGTCAGTCCCTGGAACCCACATGGTTAAAGGAGAAAGTCAATGCCTACACACACACACACACTGTTGTAAAAAAAAGTTTTGAAAGAGAATTCTTCAAAGACTAACGAAGACTGTCTAGTCTTCTCTTCTTTACTGGAAAGTCTTTCTCCGTCTATCTCTCTGTGTCTCCAGTGCTCTGAATGAGTTCCATAGTTATTAATTAGGCCCATGCATTAGCCTGTTCCAGCTGCCAAAGCAGAATACTATAGATAAAGTGGCTTAGAGAGAAATTTATTTTCTCAAAGGTCGTGAAGGCTACAAGTCCCAGACCAATGTGCCCGCAGGGTTAGTTTCTGGCGAGGCCTCTTCCCCTGGCTTTCAGGAAGTTGACCTCTAACACTTGTATCATCACATGGCCTTTTCCTCTGCATGTGCATTTACTATTCTCTTCTTTTATTACCAAGACCAGCTAGTGGGCATGGTGGTACACACCTGTGATCCCAGCACTTGGGGAGGTGGAGGCAGGAGGATCGTGAGTTGGAAGTCAGCATGGACTATATGGGAGGACACTATCTCAAACAACAACTACAACAACTACAACCACAGGTCTGGTGAGAAGGCTCGGTGGGTGGCACTTGCCACCAGACCTTATCTCTTGTGTTTGATCCCTGGAGGCCTCCGTACAGTGAAAGGGAAGAACTGTTTCCTGTGGATTGTTTTGTATCTCCACATGAAGGTGTGTTTATATGTGGTATGTGTGTGTGTGTGTGTGTGTGAGAGAGAGAGAGAGAGAGAGTGGAGGATGTGGGAGGGAGGAGGATAAAGGAGGAAGAGGAGTGGGGAGGGAATGGTACAACACAATCCCAATTCCCCAAATACACCAGTTTTGTTGGATCGGGAACCTGCCCTTTTGATCATATTTAACTTTCCTTATTTTTTCAAAGGCCCTGACTTCAAATACAGTCATACTGGCCGTTGGCAGTTCAGCATTTTGAGCTGGTGGGGAGTAGGGAGAAGGTTTATGTGGGCATTCAGAGTTTAGTCTGTATGAACCCTTGAACACTGGCCGAGGAGTGTGGAGGAAATGTCTTGAAAACGGCGTTTTGCTACCCACCGGCTTCTGACTCTGAAGCTCTCCTGAGGTATGGAGGCATCATCCTAACACTGGTGAAGCTGCCTACACGCGCCAGTTTTGCCGGAGGAAGCTGACCTGGAGCAGAAGTCTGGCTCGGCTTTGAAGCTCAGCGTCGGCTGACTCCCTTCTGTGAATCTCACTGGGCACCGGTCTTCCGATTCGTTCCTAGTCAAATATCACCCCGGCAGGGCGGCTTAGCACTAGCTGCGTTTGGTGACTGATCTATGAAACGTGCTCACGCCTAAAACTTCAGTGTTTCATTGCGAGAGAAAAGGCTTCTTAGAGGTCAGCAAACTCATGGTGGTGATTTCCTTGGGCAAGGACATTTAAAATCATCTTAGCTCTTTTTAATCAATCAATTTATTAATTTTTATTCTTCTCTCATATTACACCTCGACCACGGCTTCCCCTCCCCCTCTCCTCTCAGGCCCTCCTCCCCCAGATCCCCCAGATCCTCGGTTTCTCTTCTGAAAAGGGCAGGCCTCCCAGGGATTTCAACCGAGCATGGAATATCAAGTTGCAATCCGACTAGGCTCATCCGCTCATGCTAAGGCTGGATGAGGCAACCCAGTAGGAGGAAAAGCAGGCAAATGATTCCGAGACAGGGCCCGTTCCCGCTGTTAGGCGTCCTGCAAGAACACTAAGCTCCACATCCATAATACGTATGTAGAGGGCCTAGGTGACCCCTACAGGCTCCCAACTGCCTGTTTAGGGAAGGATGTTTCTCCCTTCTAGAGGCTGCTGCTGTTTGTTGGGCCCTGGAAGCTCGTTCTTGGAACCTGGGAGCACCTACTTCTTTGTAAGGCAAAGCTTCCCTCCCCAGCCCCGTTCCTTTTTGTCCATTGCCTACTGAGTCAGTTTGCTTTCTGTGCTATGACAGGAGATACAACACACGGGGTAAT
Source organism: Rhombomys opimus (assembly GCA_010120015.1). NCBI lineage: Eukaryota > Metazoa > Chordata > Mammalia > Rodentia > Muridae > Rhombomys > Rhombomys opimus. The sequence continues at coordinate 6,068,032 of REGO01000070.1, forward strand.
TTTATTTTTAATTTTTATTTTTTTACAGGAATAAGGCTTATTCATTTGCCAGTCCTGGAAACTGAGAAGTTCAGCCTTTGGTGGAGGACTTCTTCCCGATACGGACTCCGAAAAACCACAAGGTGGCGCAAGGCATCACGGGACGCAAGGCACATCTGAGAGAAGGAGCTGGCTTTTTTTTTTTTTTTTTAACAGACCATCATTAGGAAGAACCCATTAATCCACGAGTTAGCCTTTATGACCTCATCACCTCTTAAAGGTCCCACCTCTCAATACTATTAACAAATGACTTTTGGAATTAAGTTGGTCACCCATGAGTTCTGAGCGGATGATCATTGAAACTAACCTTCCTCCAACCTTTTCCTGTTCTAAAGATCAAGATTCCAGGTATGCGTTTACTGGTTCCAGCCAGTTGCTGTCACCTTAAATGAAACCTGATGGTTTATCTTCTCAAGCTTGTCTGTCTTAGTTACCTCTTTTCCTGACGAGTTTGCCGACAAAGCTGTATTAGAATTGTATCTAGAAAACCAAGTGTTTCTGAAAGCAAAGTCTGGCCTGTTGTTTGGCCTTTAAAATGACACATTTCATCAGGGAAGTAGAGGCAGGTGAATTTCTGTGGTTTGAGGCCAACCTGGTCTGCATAGTGAGATCCTGTCTCGAAACCAACCAACCAACCAACCAACCAACCTTCCAACATTTCTGCCCTTCTTGCTCTTCGTTTTACGTGCTTACATTTTGAGAGTCACTGTTTGCTGGATGCTGAAGCTTGTAATTCTAGTCTTCTGGAGGCTGAAGCGGGTGGGCCCCTGACTGAGGTCAGGCTGGACTATGAATGTGAGAACTTATTTCGAGGCGCAGTGAAGAAGATGTCCCTGTAGACTGCTGTAGCATAGTCACGCTTTGTGAGGGATCAGGCCCTCTCAGGTCCGTTAGGAATGGGGGCAAGGAAGGGAGAAGGAGGTCCAAGGACAAGAAGGGGTTGGTGAGGGCAGGAGGCTAGGCTAGACTGACGGAGGGACAGAAGCCCACGTCCAGCAGTAATGGTTTGTTTGCTAATTATAGGTTCCTCTGTGGGGGCATTGTTTTTTTTTTTTTTTTAAGTAAAAGATTTATTATTCAGTGTTCTGCCTGCATTTGTGCCTGCAAGCCAGAAGAGGGCGCCAGATCTCACTATGGATGGCTATGAGCCACCATGTGGTTGCTGGAAATTGAACTCAGGACCTTTGGAAGAAGAACAGCCAGTGCTCTTAACCTCCGAGCCATCTCTCCAGGCTCCCCCCCCCCCCCGGCCTCCACATGGGGTCATGTTTTAAAGCACTTTCATGGACATTGTTCTTTTTAATGCTTACTTGGTACGATGATTGGCATTGATTGTCAGTCAAGTTGGAGACAAAGCTATGGGCATGTCTACGAGGGAGCTTGTAGACTGGCTAAAATGAGGTAGGAGACACGCTCAGTGTGGGAAGCCTCTTCCGTGGAGACTGGATTTGATAAAAGGAAGAAAGCTTGCTGAGCACGAGCAATCATGGCTCTCTGCTTTCTGACTGCTGACGGCATGCCGTTGCCATGACCTCCCTGTCATCATGGACCACTCCCCATGAGCTAGCATACACCCCTCCTTACGTCGCTTCTCTTGTCTAGCGTTTGATCACAGAGCAAGAAAGCAAACCGGTGCACTTAGGGCTGAGAGGCAGAAGACATTATTCTCATGGGAAATCTGAAGCTCAGCGAGGTCAACTCACTTTGCCCATGGGGACCCAATCAGTTTTGAAACCAGTGGTTTATTTATTTATTTTTCTTCTTCTTTCTTCTTCACCGAGAGAGGGTTTCTCTGTGTAGCCTGGGCTGTCCTAGTCTGGTTTTGTAGACCAGGCTGGCCTCGAACTCACAGGGATCCACCTGCCTCTGCCTCCCAGAGAGCTGGGATCACAGGCGTGTGCCACCACACCGGGCTGAAACCAGTGTTCTTGATCATTAAATACTTCCCTCGGGGAAAGAGGCTTAGGGAAGCGATGGCCTTTTGATGCTGAGGATACTGGGAATGCAGAGCTTCGGGAGAACGAGCAAGTGCTCGTCAGAATGTGAGTTTTCCTGGTCTTCTGGGCCCCTGGCTCACAGGAGCCCTGCTAATTTAGAGCTGGCAGGGTCAAAGCACTGTGGCGAAGGAGCCCTCGCTCCGCGGGTGGCTCTTTCTCCGGAAAGTGGAAGCAGGATGAGTCTACTGTGCTTTCCTCAAGGACACTTGAGCACTTACTAGTGGACGTCTCCTCAGATAAGGAAGGCAGAGAGGGGGGTGACAAAGTCAGAGAAGGCGTGTGAACAGCAGGAGGGGAGCAGAGGTAGGTGCGGGAGAAAGCAGAGGGGCGCTGAGACTGTGGTGCTCAAAGCCGGAGGACAAGCTGGAGAGAAACATCTCCTCATCTAAACCGACTGAAGGGTTGGTCCTGCGGAGAGGCAGCCTCCTCTGAAAACACGGCTGCTAAAAGGAATTCTTTTCAGTTTGCACTGCACTTTACAGTTTGCCAAGTGCTTATCCATCTGTTATTTATCTTGACGTCAGGGCTGTGAAGGACGGCATTGCCAGCCATGTTTGTCAAATAAGGACGTTCCGGAAGCAGAAGGTCTTGGCTGAGGACCTCAGGCTCATTAGACAATGCTGGGACCAGAATCCAAGTCCCAGCCCCACGAAGCCTTGCCCCGTCACACTGCCAGGGAGACACTCGGGGTCATTACGAAGCCGTTGCAGCTTCGGGAAGGAAGCTACAGAGCTGCCTTGGGAAAGTGAAGCGCTGGAAAATTTCCAGGGAACCTATTAATGTGTAATGACTTTAGGAAGTTTATTGAAATCTCTGTAGCTAGGACTGAACTCAAAGCAGCATCTTACTAATTGATACAGTCAGCTGACCACAGAGAAGCAGCTCCGAGTTAGATCAGAGAGTTTGCATTGTCTGGAGTTCCTTGTTCAGGCCACGGAAGACTGAAGATCACCCCCTGATTTTTTCTTTTTTTAATGCCTAGTCATTTTTTTTTCTTCTGTTTTTCTAAGAAAAAGACTTTCTGTCTTTCTCTTAATAGTGACACATTGCATGTGGCTTACTGTTCAGTTTCTCCTGGTTTGGCTGCCTCAGGGGCCTTAGAAATTGAGTTTGTCATTGTTAATGATGTTTCTTGCTTTTTTTTTTTTTTTTTTTTTTTTTTTTTTCATATTGGCATGCTGGCAGTGAAGTTCTTCCCTTTGCTTCTCCTCAGGCTTTCCATACAAAGGGTAATTCCTCCCTAGCCCACCTTCCTCTTATTCCTGGTCTTTATAAGTTCCTCATTGGTTTGAACCAAGACCCTGATATCTGGGACTTCATTGTCTTTTCACATTATTAGCTATTTATTGCTGTGTACCAAGTCTGACAGCTAACACAACATTCTTCAGGTTCCTGCTCAGAGAAAGGGCTTATTCAGGGAGCTTTGCCCAGGGATACGACACTGAGGCTGGATTCACGAAACGGTGCTCTTCTTCAATGCTCCATAATGGCAGCAGGTAGTCCCAGTAGCTGAGAATTTTCATTACACTGGGAGACTGTAGTTTTCAGGGAAACGGGAAGTCATTTTAGAATCTACGGATCTGGGCTGGAGAGATGGCTCAGTGGTTAAGGTCAATTCCCGGCAACCACGTGGTGGCTCATAACCATCTATAATGAGATCTGGTGTCCTCTTCTGTGCTTGTGTGGCACACAGGCAGGCAGACTACTGTATAAATGATAAATAAATTCCAGTAATCTGTCTGAGGTCTTGGAAAGCCAGGGGGCTTGCAATTATTCCACAGTTCTTTAATATTGATGTGTTCACAGGGTTGTGGGCACACACGAATATGCCTCTTTTTGCTTTTCAGTTTTGCAAGTTTCTGTTGACTCAGAAACTCTCCTTAGTCCTGTTCAGTCAACAAATAAGCCTTTCAAAGGCATGTATAATTTATAATTATGTGTTTTAATCTTCAGCATATCTCTGGATTTTCCTCCTCTGTTTACAGCATGTATTTGTGCATGCTGTCTGTTTTATTCAGACAGCCCTTAACCTACTTGTTTTAAATTCCCAGTTGGATAATTCCAGTGTCTCTACCACACTGATTCTATCCCTAGCTGGGCCTCTGGACTGTGTTTTTGCATTTTGGTATGACTTATTACTTTTTTTTCCTTTCTTCTTCTTGTTGTTGAAAGCTAGACATGATATATTGGCTTTATTTGTGATTTTAGAATCAGGCAACATTCCAGTTCATAAAACAAAACAGGCGTTCCAATGAGCTGAGCAGAGGAGATTGGTTTTATAGGAAGAAAAGGGCTGAAGAAAGCAGAAATGAACAAATAGAAGACTGGCCATTTCAAAGTTACTTTCCTTTCAAGGAGGTGGCAGTGAAAAAAAGGGATAGAAAAATAACTACTGGTTGACATCAGGTTATTTTTGCCTAATTGTTTTTTGTTTGTGTTTGAAGACAGGGCTTCTCTGTGTAGCCTTGGCTGTAATTTTTTTTTTCACATAATTTTTTTTCAAGTCCCTTAATTATCATACTAACTGGAGTAGGCCTGTTGGAGGAATTTGGTTTTGTCTCTTCCCTTATTGATAAGAACTTAGTTCCTGTTTAGTGAAGAGGAACTTCATCGTGAGTGACTCCACTTTAAATTTCAGTCAGGTTTACTGAGGCCTAGTGTAGAAGCTGAGCTAAAAATAATGCCCCCAGATGGGCATAGTGGTACTACCTTTAGTCTCGAGACTTGGGGTGGGGGCAGAGACAGGTGGATCTCTGAGAGTTCCAGGTCAGCTTGATCTACATAGTGAATTTCAGGACAACCAGAGCTACATAGGGAAACCCTGTCTCAAACAAACAAACAAACAAAACAAGCAAAAACAAAGCCACAAACCCTCTTAACATGGGTAAAAGGAATGTTAATAAACAAACATTTCTGTTGTGGCACAAAGGTGTATTTAATGGCTTGAATCTCAAATGTCTCACACAAGCTCATGTTCTGAATATTTAATACTCAGCTTGAAGGTGCTACTGCCTGACAGGCAGAAGTCGGTTTCTGTCGACAGGCTTTTTGTTTTGCTGAGACAGAGTCTCCCAGTGTAGCCCTGGCTGTCCTGGAACTCGCTATGTAGATCAGGCTGGCCTTGAACTCAGAGAGATCTGCCAGCCTCTCCCTCCCAAGTGCCGGGATTAAAGGTGAACCACGCAGTGGGCTCTCTGTGGGCTTTGGAAGGGCATAGCACACCCTCTGCTTTAGGGTCTCATTACATAGCCTGGTTGCCCTGGAACTATGTAGATCAGGCTGGTCCAAAATGGTTCTTTTCCTTCACGTTTGCTGGGAGAATCTGATAGGGCTTCTAGAGGTAAAACTCTAAATGCCTCCTGTGATGGGCTCCCCAAAAGCTTTAGATTGTCTGGGTGGCCTTTGCTGGGGCTTCAGCCACGCACAGTTTTCTGGCAGAGGCCTCTGCCGGGCAAGTTGCGATTGCCTGTAGCCGTCAGTCTGTTTCTCCCATTTTGGGGGCAGCAGTTTGCTCGATGATCTTGCTTCTCTGTCAGATCCCAGAGGAACGGTTGATTTTTCAATTTGGTCAGCCTGTTACTTCTCGGGGTGCAGTGGCAGCCTCCACGGGGTTAACCACTAGCCTGGGTTTTTTATATTGACATCATGACCATTTATCCCATTCTTTCTGGCCCACTTTCTGCTCTGACTTAAGGAGCAATCATAGACGCAGTATTATGCGCCCTACCGTTATCACGAACAGCCTGAGGAGGCAGTGTGGGCTCACTGTGAGGCAGTGGCCACGTCAATGTGTTAATGACGCAGAGATTATTCAAATAGTGCTTTTAGGAAAACTGAATAAGGGAAGGGAAGGATAGCGCTAAACACTGAATAGAGTCCTTGAAACTTGTGACAAAGATGCTGAAGTGTATCTCTGTACAGCTGATAGCTCTGTCAGGGGTAAGAGAAGGAAAGCTTGGTTTTCTTTAAGGGGCTGGCCACTGGGGGCTTGACGGAGCTCCAGTAAGTATATGGCAGCACAAATTGGATGTGGTGTCTTCCTCCCTCTTCTCTCTCTCTCTCTCTCTCTCTCTCTCTCTCTCTCTCTCGCTGGGAAGGGGGAGGTCTCAAGAGTGAAAGGGTGAACCTAAGAGGAACAGGAGGTGAGTGTAATCAGGATTCATTGTATGAAGTTCCAAAATAACTAATAAAAAATATTACGCTGGGAAAAGAAGAAGAGAGATATGAGGTGTGATCTCAGCCTGTCCCACGGTTTTCTGGGGGGTGTAAATGGTATCAGGTTTCACTGTTGATAAAAGGGGCCAGACACAGTGAGGGCCTCCTACTCTTCCCATTTTATGAACGAGGAAAGCAGGACACAGAAGTTCAATAATTTACTTGAGGATACATGGCCAGTTAGTATTTCAACTAGATTTGAACCTGAGGTGTTCTGACTCTGTTTGCATGCCTTTATATTGCATCTTATAAGGTATTTTCAACTATGTATCTCATTTGCTCTTCCAAAAGTTCTAAGAAGTAGTTAGGGCAGAGAGAATCACTTCTATTTTTTAGTTTCATAAACTGAAGGTAAGACATAAATATTTTTATTGTTTTTTCCCCCTAGGTCCTGATCCTCCATGTCCCTCTGATATTCTTTCTTTTAAATCAACCAGAAGTAGTTCTCCTGATACATAATAACAAATTTGTGACCACCTCACTTAAAACAGATCGCTTGAAAGCAGATTGCCTGTCTGTGTCCTGAGACATTCATATGGCTGAAACGAGAAAGTGTATCTAGCCAATGAGAATGGCCTCCTCTCAGCCTTCTCCCCGATGTACCTTAAAATCCTGACTGGCTTTCTCTGAAGTCAGTGGATTGATCGTGCTGTAGCTGCAAAGCAATCTTGTCATTGAGTTCCACCTTGGAGAAGAGTTAAGGATTCTATAAGAAGAGATTTCATGTGGAGGAGCTGAATTCAGGTTGTTTTCTGAAGGAATAAAAAACAACAAAAAAATTTTTTTTTTTACCGTCTTTATTAATGCCCTGGAAGAAAAGACATGATAGGTTAATGAAGAGAGTATACATTTCACCTAGAAAAAGAGAAAACCTAGAGAAAAGTTACCTCGTATTGGGAAGAAGTCAAAATGGAGCTTCTTAACAATGGACTTTATAGAACTGCTTTTTTGAAGGTCTGAAAGAAGAATGGAAACAATTCAAGGATGTAGTAGAAAACTGAGCAAGCTCAAGCTACTGAAACCTGAAACCTGTGCTTTGTATTTGTTGCTTCTCATCCTCTCTCTTTTTATAAATCTATTCATCTATTTACTTTTGTCTGTGGAGGTTGGAGGGCAATGTACAGGAGTTGGTTCCTTTCCTTTTGCTGTGTGGGGTCCTGGGGAGCAATGTGGAAACTTTTTGTTTCCATATTGTGGCAAATGTCCTTACCTGTTGCTCCCTCTTGCCAGCCCTACTTCTTTCTCTTCCTTCTTTTTTTCTTTCTTTCTTCCTTCCTTCCTTGGCTCTCTCTCTCTCTCTCTCTCCTTCTTCTTCTTGGTTTTTCTAGACAGGGTTTCTCTGTGTATAATCTTGGCTTTCCTAGACTTGCTTTGTAGACCAGGCTGGCCTCAAACTCACAGAGAGCCTCCTGCCTCTGTCTCCCAAGTGCTGGGAATAAAGGTGTGTGTCACCACTGCCTGGTCCTATTTCTATTTCTTTTTTTCAAGATAGGGTTTCTCTGTGTAGCCTTGACTGTCCTGGACACAATTTGTAGACCAGGCTGTCCTCAAACTCACAGAGATCTGCCTGCCCCTGTCTCCCAAGCATTGGGATTACAAGTGTGCTACTTCTATTTCTTATTCCCACCTTCCTATTAAATCTTAAAAAATCAAATTCGTACTAGTTATTTTCTTGTTGCTTTCAGATTAATCTTTTTTTTTTTTTTTTTTTCTGGTTAGAATTGGACAGTAGATGAACCGGTAGACTTGTCAGTTAATTTCCTCAGCAGCAGCTCAGTCTACACCATGATTCCAATCTTATAGACAACATTTCTCTCTAGGTCTCATCCTTTGTCCTTTGGTTCAGCCTCAGCACAGGTCCCACCCCCCATTTCTCCCAGCAACCTCGTCTCTGGGCTTTGGCGGTCCTTTCCGTGATGCATCCATCTTAGCAGTGGCAAAAGTCTTGGTGTTGCTCATCTTTGTGTTACTTCCTTGTCCATTTTGCTTCTCAGCTCTTCCATCATTCCTGTAACTAGTCCCCTGTCTTAATTCCTCCTTCTTGTGTTACCCTCCTCAGTTTTTAATTAGTTGTATCTCTTCCAGCTCTGCTATTGCCCTCTGTTCTTTTCGAGTCTATGTGCTCCTTTAACGAAGTGAATTAATCTATCCCCATTCCCTTAATCATTATCTGCTTTATAGATCTTTGCCTTTAGTAGCATTCCTTAACTTGCCTAGAGGGTTCCCTACCTGCAGTGTTGTAAACATTTTTGATGTAGATGCTTTCATTTACTAAGAAGACTTTGTGGAAAAAGAAGGTCATGGCATAGAGATATATGGAAGTTTAAAATCAGTGCCAGGGCACAGCAGTAAACAGCGAGTGTGCCATGTGTAAGTTCTGTAAAATTTGGATAATCTTCCTGCTTTCTAATGGCATAGTTCTCATCCGGGAGCTCACACTGAAATGCCAACAGAGTTCCAGGAATGTAACATAACTGAGTGAAGTAAGCTGAGGAAAAGTCCACATATTTTAGAAACAGAAATACTCTATGTGTATATTAAAACATGTATGAAAACTCTTCCCTTTCGTGAAGTCAATTTTTAAGAAAATTTCATCTCTTTGTATTTTGTTTTTACATTTAGTGTAGAGATAGAGCAAAGTATTTTTATCATGAGAAAACGCCTTGGTCAGGCATGGTGGCACATGCCTATAATTCTTGCGTTTAGGAGGCTGAGGTAGGAGGATCGTGAGTTTGAGAACAGTCTGGGCTACATTGTGAGATGCCTTAGAAAGAAGAGGAAGAAAAGAAGAATGAATGAACGAACGAGCGAATGAAAAAATGAATGAACGAAGAAAGAACCCAGGAGGCAAGCCTGATGTATCACAATGGATGACTTGGACAAGGTGCTGAATCTGCTGGTGCCCTGATCTTGTCTTTTCCTGCCTCAGGAAAAATACATTTCTTCTGTTTATAAGCTATCCAGTATAAAGGATTTCTTTAGTACAGATGGACTAAGGCATCATCCCAGCTTTTCTCAATCTTCATTGCCTTTGCTGGGCATTTGTCGTTTTAACCCCTACATTCATTAGTGTGTACAAAGCAATGGACTTCAATGTAACACTTTCTTCAAATATGTCACGTACTCTAATCGTATTCACTCCTCATTACCCTTTTTCACACTCCTTCTCATTAGTCCTCTTCTTTTCCCAAATAGTTCCCCTCCTATTTTCATGTTGTGTGGTGTGTATATGTGTATGTTGTAGAAACCTAGATTCCACAGAGGAGAGAAAACATGCAATGTGTGTCTTGTTGGGTTTAGCTTATTCCAGTTACTTGACAATATCTAGTTCCGGCCATTTCTCAAAAAAAAAAAAAATTATTCTTGCTTATGGCTAAATAAAACTTCTGTTGCATACACAGACTTCATTTTCTTCTCCCTTAGAAAAGATTTATTATTTTATTTTAAATTATGCATGTGTATGCATATTATGAATGCAAGTTCCCACAGGGGCCAGAGGAGGGCATTGGATCCCCTTGAGCTGAAGTTAGTGGTGGTTGTGGACAACCTGATGTGGGTACTGGGAACCAAATTTGGCTTCTCTACAGGCTTAGTACTTACTTTTAACCAGTGAGCCATGGCTCCAGCCCCCTAGACCTCATTTTAGTTCTCTATCCATTTGTCAATGGACCCTAAGGAAGATTCCATAACTTGATTATTGTCAATAGTAATTGAATGGACATGGACAAACAGGTGTCTGTGTAGCATGCTGACTTAGACTCTTTGGAGTATATATCCATTCTTTTTTGTTTGTTTCTTGTTTTTTTGACACAGGATTTCTCTGTGCAGCTCCAGCTGTAGATCAGGCTAGCCTTGAACTCACAGAGATCTTCCTGCTTCTGTCTCCTAAGAGCATGGATTAAAAGCTTGCTGGCCATACCATTCTTCATCCTTCCTATTAATCTCTGTTCTGGAAAATAATTTTTTAACATTTGTTGTTGGTATAATGTTCTTTTGAAATGTATACACCTTACCCTTGTGTTGCCACCCGCGTAACCGTCTCGCCAGCAAGAACGCACACGGATGACAGGATCCTTCTGCAGCAGGCTTTATTACCACGCAATGAAAGGAGGAGACCCCAGGCCCCAAAATGGTGCTGCTTAAATAAGCCCCGACCGCACTTATGTGACGTGGAGTGACGTGTCATACCCTGATTGGCTGCTTACTCATACCCGTCTGACGGCCCGGGGTGGGGCAGTGGCTTGGCGCGCTTTTGCAACCCGCACATGTGCTCTTAGAGGTTGTTACCAGTACAGAGACTGGATGCCAGCGCCATCTTGTAATGGTGTCTGAACCTCGGCTCTCTACACCCTTGTTCATTCAAATGCTGATTTCTCCCCCCCCCAACTCTCTGGTTTCAATCCAGATATTGCATTGTGATACCTATTCTAAGCATCCTGTCTCAACTTTGTGTAAACAGGCCAAAATAAAGCAACTGGCCACAATGTTGAGCAGGGAGGAGCCAGAGGACAGGAAAGAGGGGAGGAACCAGAGTGTAGGAAATGAGTGAGAGGAGAAAGGGCGAGCAGAGAGGGGAGAACAAAGGCAGGAGGGAGAGATCTTGGAACTACATGGAGAGTGAACCAGACCTAAGATTTCACAAAAAGCAAGTATAATGGGTAAAATCTAAATGTTAGGAAACTATGAGGGCTTGGAGGTTTAGGAGGGAGTAACTATTGCCCAGCATTGTGTTCTAGGTTAACTTAATAAATCCAGTCTCTGTGTAGTGATTTGGTTATACAGCTGTTTAGAATTAACAGCAAGCATTACTAAAAGATAATTATTAGTAAATATTAATTGACACTTACAACAATTTGTTTTATTTTTTGCAAGTTTTATACATGAATACTGTATTTACAGCATCTCCATTTGGTAGACCAATTATGACATAATGCGTTCATAGACTTGGCTTCCGGTTTCCCACTGAGTTCAGTCAATGAGAGAAGAGGTAAGAAATACAAAGGAGGAAGGAGAGTGGGATCTAAAAGTCGATTAATTTTTATGGCTGGGTATAGGCTTAGATTTTTCACCAAACCTACTTTATTTAGGTTTTAACACTTTTACCTCCCTTCCAACCCCTGGACCTAGATAGGAGATTAGTAGGAAAAAGGGCTGTAGACCTATTTTATTTACTTTCTGCTGATTAGGGTTGATGGGTCTTTAGGGGATTACCAGACTCAGTCATCAGGATACCAGCAGTCCAGTCCAAAGGCCAACACCAAGCAGCAACATTACAAGTCAGGGAAAACCACAAGACTCAGTTGGATTGCCCTGAGAAGTTCTCTCGAATGTTTCTCTCTTCACAGTCAAGTGTCAAAGCACGATTATCAGCATAGTGATGTTGATCCAAAAAGCCATCTCTTATTCTCACTCCACATGGGCCTCTATATATCTCCTCTCCTCAGAGTCCACCCACGGATGTTCTCAGCCAGCCAGAGTCACACCCCTTGCAAGAGAGAGCTCACAGCAAAACATCACGTGCCCTCTCACAAGCCGGCCTGTAGCAAAATGTCACATGACAAAACAGAATCTTCAAAGAAACCAGAAACTTCCACTTCAGCTGGGCAGCAAAGAACACCATAGCTTTGGCTTCTTAGATGACATTATAAGCAGCATACTATTTAAACCTGCCACAAGACTTCTGTATCTATGTTTTAGCAGTCATGTTATTGGCAAACCTTAGTACAGAGTCTTTTAGCTGAAACAGTTGTCATAAGCACAGGTTAGTTTCTTCTTTATCCATCTGCTCCAAGATTGTCACATCTGAAGCAGAAACCTTCTTTCTCATTGTCTTCCCTGCCTTTCTCTTAAAAAAAAAAAAAAAGACATAGAAATGGTAGTAATGAGCATGTCTTGCAGGCATTTAGCAGTTCTAGCTGAGTGGAAGGCTGATCAAATGTCTTTAAAATAATTGTTCTACTATTGCAGCAGGAGCTGCATCTTGCTTGGAGGTTGGTACTTTAGCATGCAGCGCTGGGGCAAAGGACTGATTTTTTTTTTTTTTTTCTCCTCAGTAGCCCACACAGCACCTTCTGGGACTGTGAAGGCTCATCAGCAGGAGGTAAGTACATTCTCAGAGCTTTGAGGGATTGTCATCCTCACCTTACCTCTTTGGAATTGTCATCATTTCTTCTTTCCATGAGCTCCAGCAGCAAAGCTCATGCTCTACTGGCAATAAAACCTAGTGATGGTTACTGTTCGTTGTCAACCTTGACTACATCTGGAACAAAATGTAGAGCACATCTGTGAGAAGCTTTTTTGCTTGGTTTGAAGTGGGTAAATCTAGTCTGGACCTTTGAGGTAGGAATATGCACTTGTTCTGGCATTCAAGGCAGGAAGACACACACATGCCTTTAATTCTGAGACTTGGGGTGGGAAGTCAAGTCTTTAGTCTGAGCCATATTTCTGCTTGAAGTCTCTATAAGGACTTAGAAGGAGGAAGATTTTGCTCTCTGCCTGCCTGCCCTTATCTTGTTAGCGTTTCTATTCCCCTACTGGCACTGGGGTCTCCTTCTTCAGAATTCCAGA
>REGO01000070.1:6084202-6094745 GCA_010120015.1 Rhombomys opimus
AAAAAAAAAAAGAAAAAAAGAAAAAAGAAGTAGGAATAGCAGCAAGGCTGGGTCCCTGCCTTTGTCCCAAGGAGTAAGCTGTGCAGGGTAGAATTTCAAGTGGCATGGAAAAAAACCCCCAAATACTATTCTTGCTTTTGCAAGTGCTCACTATGTCCTGAATGTGGTTCACAGCACTTTATGTACATTATTTCACTTGATCCTGCAACCTTGTATCCTAGCGTACTCATATTCCAAGAAATGGAATAGTTAAGAAATGGCTTATCCAAGATCACACATACATTTTATTAGTGGTGGAGCCAGCATCGAACCCCACCTAGCCACTTTGAGGAGACCTAATTTTAGTCCTCAAATCCACCCCATAGGCGGTTGCCAGGTTTATAAATCCAGCCTCAGGGTGTACTTCAGCCATTAGAGCACTGGATGAATGCTCAGGCAACTTTGCTGTCTTAGCAATGTCATTTGTTCCAATTGCTCCATAACCTCACTCCAACTTCCTACCCTGTTCACAATATTTGCATATTGGAAGGGCAAAGACAGACTGGGGAATGCTCAGAGAAAAATAACGAAAAGGATTTGGGAGAGAAAGGGACTGACATATGTGGAAAGATTAAAAAGAGATATATTTACTTGACCAGGCTGGGTGATAGCTAAGAAAGGATGTGAACACCCACGAGGGCAAATAATGGGCTAGATCTATCTGTTTTTAGGTTCTTTACAGCCCCAGCATCAATAGTTCTCTCTGTGTGCTCTTATTTGAAATCCAACAAGGATTTATTGAGTGTAGGAGGCTTTGCTTTTAGACTCAGTGTGTTTCCAGAGGCTTCGTCTTAAGTGGCTCAGTTGTAAGGTAAAAACCTGGGGACGCCTTGCTGGTGCCTTCATCTGAATGGATGTGCTTTGGCAGCAGTGTCGCAAGTTATCGGATGAATGGGACGAGGCAGCCAGGTATGACTTTTATGCCTGAAAGAGATCTTAAAATCAAGCCATCTTTATTTTATAGATGTGAGACCTCAGGATCCAAGCACTCGAGTGAGCTGTGTCAAGTCAAAAGGGGGACTTGGAGACAGGGAGGCAGACAGATATCCTGACTCAAAAGAACTTGAAAGAGCTGGGATCCACCCAACAAGGATATATCGAGGGACCCTTTGATCAGCTTTGACCTCCGAGATTTAGCTATAGGTCACACAAAAGTCCTTCCCTCATGGTGCTTATGTTCTCACAGGGAGGACTGTTAATGAAATCTACCATAGACTGTCTTCTTCCTGCATCACACCCAACAAGCCTACAGTCAGTACACACACACATAATTTCCATGTATCCCAAAGGAACACCCTGTGTAGCCCTGGCATTTCCTCCTTCTCCTCCTCAGTCTTTCTTTTTCCTACTGGTGGTGCTTTAGAACTACTTCTGCAAATTCTTTGACATTTCTTACATTGAGAGACCATTTATACCCCCTTTCCTTGAGTCTGGGTAGGACTTTACTACTCAGAATCAAAGCAGTTATTTTGCCATGAATAGAATATAACAGAATGAACATTACATGACTTCTGAGGCCAGATTAGAAAGGCCATAAAAATGCTGCTGTTTTTTTCTTGGATTGTGGGAAGCCTTCAACGTCTGTGTGAATATACATATAAATAAAAATATCGACAATTGGTAGATGTGTTTGTATACATGTGTACATGTATGTTAAATATGCATATACAATTAAAATAAGTATAAGCAAATATGTTTGTATATCTGTAAATGCAGAGAAAGAGGGAGTGGGAGAGAAGGGGAGGATCTGAGGTGCTCCAGTGTTGCCTTGCTAGCCCGGGACCAGCATTATGTCTGAACTGCCTTTCAGGATGACGTCAGCTCTACCACCATCTTCACCGCAATCACGTGAGGTACCATGAAAGAGAACTGCCAGATTTATGGGTAAATAAGTGGTTGTTATTTTTGTAGACTGCTGTTTTGGGGTAGTTTACTATATGGGTAAATGGAGGACCATCTTCTAAAGTGCTATTTCTCATCCTTTCTCTCCTCAAGGCTCTAGTACTACCTCTTCCCTCCTGTCAGTTGATGGTCATTGTCATGATGCATTGAGAGAACAGAAGCAGACAACCAGATTCCCTCACCTTTCCACTCCAAATTCACCTTCTAGCTTGCCCTCCTGTTGCAGTGAATGAGGGAATGAGGTATCCCTGACCCTATAGCCCCTTCTTCTTGGGTAAGAGTTCTTATCGTATTGGTTGGCTGGTCCTGCACTGAACTTTGAACCTTGGGGCTGTGACCCCAAAACAGGGAAGGTTCATAAAGCCAAGAATCCAATGGCTGTCAAGGGTATCAGTGGCAGTGGTCCTGTGTGGCAGCATCCTGCTCCTCAGTTCCTGTGTCATCATAGCAGCTCAGGGTTGCCTTGAGGCTGGCCTCCAGCCTCCTCGTGTTTTAGCATTTGGCTTCTTACGATGTATTTCTCGGCTGGGGAGGTGGCTCAGTCAGATAAGCGCTTGCTAAAAGGCATGAGGACTTGAGTTAAGATCCCCAGCACCCATATAAAAAGCTCAGAGTGGCATAGCACACCTATAACACCAGTGCTGGGGAGGATCCTTGGGGGCTTGCTGGCTAGCCGGTCTAACTAAACGCTTTGGCTCCATGTTCAGAGAGAGACCCTTTGATTGAAGAAGACAATGTCAACTTGTTGTATCCACACGCACATATGTGCACTTGTGCCAGCACACTTATGTGCATATGTACATCTACATACACAAATAAGAATGATACATTCCTTATTTATTTTACGTACCTCGAGTTTTGTTGCTTTAAACTGAGAAAACTGCTGTGTTCAGCTCCAGCACTCCCGGGCACATACCAGAAGGACTCTGTACCTGTGACAGAGGCACATGCCCAGCCATGTTCACTGCTGCTTTATTCATGATAGCTTGGAAGTGAAACCAACCTAGATGTCAATCAGCTGACAAATGGCGAATGAAAAGGTAGTTCACAAACACAGTGGAATTTTTGTTCTGTATTTAAATGAAAATTTTAGAAAATCGAGGGAACTGGAAAATATTATACTGAGTGAGGAAACCCAGGACTAGAAAGACAGATGTATGTTCTCTCTCATATTCATTCTCGGCTTTAAATGTTTCCATTTCTGTCTTTTGTTGTATTTGGATAGTTAGATTAGTTGGGTGCCATTTGTTGTAGGTGGCGATTAATATTTACTATTGATACATCTTTTAGTAAAGCTGCAGTTAATCCTAAACCGTTGTTTAACCAAATCACCACACAGAGACTGGGATTTATTTAATTAACCTAGATCACAATGCTGGGCAATAGTTTTTCCATCTTAAACCTCCAAGCCTACGTAGTTTCCTACCATTCAGATTTTACCCATTATACTTGCTTTTAGTGATATCTGAGGTCCAGTCCATCTCTCCACGTCTTTCCAAGATCTCTCTCTAGCATCTGCTCCCAGCTCTCTTCTCTCTCTCCTCCTCTGCCTCCCACACCTTTGCTCAACATTGTGGCTGGTTGCTTTATTTTGGCCTGTTTACACAAAGTTGAGATAGGTGATGCTTAGAATAAGTATCACAATGCAATGTCAATTGAAATCAGAGAGTGGGGGAGAGAAATCAGCATTTGAATAAACAAGGGTAAGGTATATACATTCCAAAAGAGCATTATACCAACAGTCTTTAAATTAGAGAGCGTCTGTTGGGGCCAGAAAACAACAAAGAAGCCATGAGGCAGCAGTTAGGAGGCCTTAACGGAAAGGGAGTTAATAAAGCATATGAGAGATTAAAAAACAGAGGAGGAGACCAAAGCTTAAAAGGGGATAGAGTTGTTGGAATGGGGGAAACGTAGAAGTGTGTTACCCAAAAAGCACACAGAAAGCTACTACTTTATAAGCTAGCTAGAAAATATAATTTTTTTTTGAAACAGGGAATTATCATATAGGTTTGGCTGTCCTGTAATTTGCCATGTAGACTTGACTGGCCTTGAACTCATGGATATTGTTCTACCTCTGCCTCCTAAGTGCTGGGATTAAAGGTTTGCAATATCATGTCCACACAGCTAGAAGATAAATACTTTTAAATTTTGTAATTATGTTTATGTACAGAAAACTTAGCGGTGTACAATTAACCCAGTTTAGTGGCGAGTTCTTTAGCCTTTGCCTTTTCCAGCTTGCCAATGTGAGCCACAGATTTAGGACCCAGAATGTGGCCTTCCCAGTGACGGTGTATTTCATCGTCTCTGTTGAAATTGGTCCCAATAGCCTCCACCAGCTTAGCCAGAGCACCCTTGTCTTCCGAGTTAACCTGTGTGAAGGCGACGTGGTGCAAGTCTTCCTGCAGACCAGCTGCCCACACCTGGGATCAAAACAAAAACAAGTTTACATCCACAACAGAACTGGCTAACCTCGAGTGTGCGATCTTTTTGTCTGGGATTACAGGCATGCACAACCCCCCTTTTTTCATTACATGATTTTGAATAACACTACTTGTGTGATTTATTAATTCATGCAATAGAAGATAAGAGCATCCCTATCACCAAAGAGTTGTCATTTTGGGGGCCTGTGGTGGTCTTCATGAGCTTCTTCAAACATCACCATTTTTTTCTTGTCCACAATTCGATCAAATATAAATGTAAAGAAAATGGCAAATGGAGACCACCACCTCCCTCTATTGTTAATGACAATGCTTAAAGAAACAAGACAGCGTGCACATCATGAGACTGGTGACACATATCCAGAGTTGGGCACTCAATCCCAGGGGAGGCTAACAGCGGGTTTCCTCTGCTGAGTGAAGCTACTGGGAGGAGAAAGAGCCCTTGTTTTCTGTGGACTGGTCTCTACCAAGAAGTAAAGAGGTCTTGATGAGTAGATCTCATCTAATTGTTCTTCCTCAACCGCCAAACACACCAGAATCACATGCATGAAGAGACAGGAAAGGGCCACAGTTTATCGGTGGCCAGGCTTCCTTCATTTAGAAGGCAGGAAAAGTGCCCTCCTATCACCAACAAGGAAGACAATAAGCTTTATAATCAAACACACAAAGGTAAAATGTCTATGGTGACAAGTCCCATAATTGATTCAACCCCACAGGGTGAGTGTGGGGGGCTGGAGAGATGTCTCAGTGGTTAAGAGCACTGGCTGTTCTTCCAGAGGTCCTTGGTGCAATTCCCAGCACCCACATGGTGGCTCATACTTGTCTGTAATTCCAGTTCCAGGGGATCTGGCACCCTCACATAGACATACATAGAGATAAAACACCAATGCACATAAAATAATAATAAATTAAAAGAGAAAAAGGCTGCAAAGAAGGAAAGACTGCAATAAAATGGCAGTGCTGTGGGGTGTGTCCATTCTCTGGAGAAAGGCTCTGCTTTCACACGAACGCTCCTTATGACGCAGAGTACAGAAGCGTTGCTAACAGTGTGTGCTGGGTTTAGGAAGAACTGCCAAACAAGGTATTTTCCAAAGATTTGCATGAAACATCAGCTCGGTTTTGATGCTTGTGGGTTGTTTAAAATGTTTATTCATGTTGAACAATGTTTATTTATTGAAAGTACCATTTAAATCAAATTATCTCCATAGTTGAATATTTATGTGAATGCTTTATTGAATATTCCTAAACATTTGTCTAAAACACAAATGATTTCTTCACAGTTATAAATGTTCACTTCTTTTTTGTTTGTTTATGTTTATTATTATTATTTTTAATTTTTTATTAATTATACTTTATTCACTTTGTATCCCCCCTGTAGTTCCCTCCCTCCTCCCCTTCAAATCCCTCCCTGCCTTCCCCTTCTCGATGCATGCCCCTCCCCAAGTCCACTGATAGGAGAGGTCTTCTTTTCCTTCCTTCTGATCCTAGTCTATCAGGTCTCATCAGGAGTGGCTACATTGTCTTCCTCTGTGGCAGATAAGGCAGCTCCCCTCTCAGGGGCAGGTGATCAAAGAGCAGGCCAATCAGTTCATGTCAAAGACAGTCCCTGTTCCCATTACTATGGAACCCACTTGGAGACTGAGCTGCCATGGGCTACATCTGTGCAGGGGTTCTAGGTTATCTCCATGCATGGTACTTGGTTGGAGTATCAGTTTCAGGAAAAACCCCTGTGCTCAGATTTTTTGGTTCTGTTGCTCTCCTTGTGGAGCTCCTGTCCCCTCCAGGTCTTTTTATCTCTCCCTTCTTTCATAAGATTCCATGCACTCTGCCCAAAGTTTGGCTATGAGTCTCTGTTTTTTAAATTATTATAATTTATTACAATTTTTTCAATTTGTATCCTGGCTGTAGCCTCCTCCTTCATCTCTTCCCAATCCTACCCTCTCTCCCTCTTCTCTCTCTGTGCCCCTCCCCTAGTCCACTGATAGGGACTATTCTATTTAACCTTAGTCTATCAGGGCTAATGTTCACTTCTTTAGTGTAAAAAAAAAATTGCTTAAAAGGATCAGACATTTCTGCAGTTTGTGAAAATCTACAATGCTTTCTGTATGTTAGCCATACAGATACTCCTACCTTAAAAAATGGCTAGATATTCTAATTATTTATTTTCAATAAAATATTAAAAATGTACATAGCATCTCTTTTTTATTGTGTCATATAATAGTAGCAGCTTTTGCCTTTGGGACAGGCTAATAGGTGGATTTTGAGAGTTTTTGAGCACCTCGGTTTTTTTGCAGGCATTTAATTATCCAAACCTCCATTTGTTAAACTGTACACTCTAGCACCATGGACATTAGGCCTTGAATAACCCTGGCCTCAACAGATGCCGGTTTGAGACATGAAAATTGCAATCGCTAAAGTGATGTAGGTTCACAGTTTTATTTGATGTACCGATGGTCCCAAGCAATTGAATTTGGAAAGTTCATTGATCTCTAGAAAGGATCATTGACTCCTGGTGTATGTGCACCGTCTAGCGTTCATCTCGCTCAGAAGAAGCTGAGTGGCCTGAAAGTCTGGAGATCTCGTCACAGACTCTCTGTACTCTCATTTGTAGGATTGGGTGCCAGGGCAGAGTGAGTGCCTGGCTCGTGTTCCCTGGATGATGATAGCCTTCCTTCTCCCAGCTATGATTCCATGACCCTAAAATGATTGAGCACAAAGGCCTAGAAGTGTTCCTCCTCTTTCTGCGTGTGCCAGTTATTATTATTATTATTATTATTATTATTATTATTATTGGCATCACTTGTTGTTTTCTGTGAATTGGACCTGTGTGATTCTAGAATTCTAGGCAAGGGCTCTGCCACTGAGTCACATTTCTACTCCCAATTATTTGTTCGTGTTGTCTCAGTGAACACGGTTCTTCTTCCTCCTCTTATCCTTCTTCTTCCTCTTCTTCATCATCGCCATCTTTGAGACACCCTGTCACTATGTACCCCTGACCTGGAATTCTCTCTGTAGAACAAATTGGCCTCACACTCACAGGGATCTTGCCTCTGCTTTCTGAGTGCTGGGATCAAGGACGTACGCTACCATGCCTTGTTGTCGAATCCAGCAAGGTGCCCAGTTTCAAGGAGCACCTGCACAGACATTTAGTCATAATATTTTACCAGCCCTCTGGGCACTTTTTAGTCCAACCAAGTTAACTCATAAAATGAACCAATCATCTGTGTTGTGAGTTGAATCCCATTCCCCCCAAGAATATGTGCTGCCAGATGTCTGAGATTATGACCGTTTTGGAAATGAGGTTTTTAAAGAAATAATGGAGTCAAAATATCCTCTTTAGGGTCAGGCCCTAAAAAAGAATGATGAAAATATGAACATGGCACTCAGGAGGCAGAAGCAGGCAAATCCTTATAAGTTTGAGGCTGGCATGATCTACGTAGTGAGTTCCAGACCAGCCAAGGCTACACAGAGAAACCCTGTCTTGAAAAAACAAACCAAACCAACCAATCAACCAAAAAAGAAACAGGTACACACAGAGGGAAAAAGATGTGTACAGACACAGGGAGACTGCTGTGTGAAAGCAAGGCAAATCGGCCATGAGAAGTTAGCAGAAGGCAGTGAACTAGTCCTTTACAAGTTTCAAAAGAACATGGCTCGGCCAACATGTCATCTTGCCCTCGGATGTCTTGCCTCAAAACCTGTAAGACAACAAATGTTAGCTGCTTTTTAAGGCACACCTGTGTGTTGCTACAGCAGCAGGAGAAAGCTAGATATATTCTTCTTTTTAAAAGCATGGCATATAACAAACGTCTTCAGATCCTCTTGTGGACATCCAGACTGTCACCAGCAATTCCCTTCTCACCAAACACGTCCACATCCTTCTTTCTACGGCTCAGAAAGAGAGTGGCCCCTGTGTATTAATATTTTCCAAGTATACTATGAGGAACTTCCAGGCTTTTTTTTTTTTTTTTAAACAAAAGCAACTTCAACCTGTCAGCGAAAATGAGAAATGTTTCTCCCACATACCTTTACTTTGGCAAAATATTTACCACATTACATTATTGCTGTTTGACAGTGGCTCTGCTTGTGACGCACTTATATACAGGCAGAACATTCATATGCGTAAGATAAGATGTATTAAGAAAAAAATATTTGGAGGCTAGAGAGATGGCTCAGTGGCCGAGAGCCCTTGTTGCTCTTGCAGGGGACGTGGGTTTGATTCTCATCGTGGTGGTGCAGAACCATCTGTAACTCTGGGCAAATTAATACCCTCTTCTGATCTCTTAGGGCACGAACATAGTATGCATACAAACATGCAGTCGAGACAGTCATGCACAGGAAATAAAAGTTAAATAAATTATAAAAAAGACTTTTTTTTTTGAAAGAAAACTGAAGTATTGAGATAGGGTATACTTTTGAAGTTTAGAGATAAATTTTTTTTTCAGATAACTCATTTGCTTGACCTAAGTTCTTTTTGCCTGCCTTCTTATTTGTTGCTGTTTTTATTTCTTATTTTTTATTTTTTTGAAGGGGTCATTTGAGATGCTTGGGATTGAGCCCACAGCCTTACATATGTTAAACGTGTTTTCTACCCTGAGCACAGTGCTGTTTAAGAACTAAGATGCGATCTGCTGGGAGTCTGTTTGGTTTCATGCAATAAAACCAGGAAGTCAGGCAGTGGTGATTCACACCCTTAATCCTTGCACTCAGGGAGGCAGAGGCAGGTGGAGCTCTGAGTTTGAGGACAGCCGGGTCTACAGAGTGAGCTCGAGGAACAGACAGGACTGCACAGAGAAATCCTGTCTCAAAACCCTCCCTCCAAAATAAATAAATAGATAAAGCCAGACTCTGTTGTCTAACACAAGTGCTGCTGTAGGAAATAGTCAAGGGTCCAGGCTTCTACCCTCTTGCTTCAATATCTGCAGCATGTGACTTCTGTTCCCGCCATGACAAGATAACTTTGGACCCTCCAGGCATTGGGCCTTTCTTCTCCTTTTTTTTAAATTTTAATTTTTATTATTTTTTAAGCAATTTATTCATTATATATCCCGATTGAAATCCCCTTCCTTAACTCCTCCCAGTCTGTCTCATCCTCTTTCCCTCTTCCCCCTATCCCCTCTCCCTAGTCCATTGAAAGGGGAGTTCTCCTCTGCCATCTGTCCATTGTTTATCAATTCTCATCAGGACTGCCTGGATCCTCTCCCTCCATGGCCTGGCAAGGCCACATTATCAGGGGCAAGTGATCAAAGAGCAGTCAACTGAGTTCATGACAGAGGCAGCCCCTGTGCCCCTCACTCGGAGATCCACATGATTTCCTTGCTTTTAATTGCTGAGTAGTATTCTATTATGTAAACGTACCACAATTTCTGTATCCATTCCTCCATTGAGGAACAACTAGGTTGTTTCCAGATTCTGGCTATTCCAAATAAAGCTGCTATGAACATAGTTGAGCAAATGTCCTTATTGAATGGTGGGGCATCTTTTGGGTATATGCCCAGGAGTGGTATAGTTCGGTCCTGAGGTAGCGCTATCCCAATTTTCTGAGAAAGTGCCAGATTGATTTCCAAAGTGGTTGTATAACTTTGCACTCCCACCAGCAATGGAAGAGTGTTCTCCTTTTCCCACATCCTCTCTAGCATGTTTTGTCACTTGAGTTTTTGATCTTAGCCATTCTGATGGGTGAAAGATGAAATCACAGAGTTGTTTTGATTTGCATTTCCCTGATGACTAAGGGTGTTGAGCATTTCTTTAAGTGTTCCTCTGCCATTTGATAGTCCTCTGTTGAGAATTCTGTGTTTAGCTCTGTACCCCATTTTTTAATTGTATTATTTTGTTTGTTGGTATCTAATTTCTTGAGTTCTTTTTATATTCTGTATATTAGCCAGACTATCACTACACTGTCAGCTGTAGGATTGGTGAAGATCTCTTCCCAATCTGTAGGCTGTTGTTTTGTTCTGCTGACAGCGTCCTTTCCTTTACAGAAGCTTTTCAGTTTCATGAGGTCCCATTTATTAACTGTTGCTCTTAGAGCCTGTGCTGTTGGTGTTCTGTTCAAGAAGTTGTCTCCTGTGCCAATGGGTTCTAGGCTCTTCCCCACATTTTCTTCCAACAGATTTAGCGTGTCTGGTTTCATGTTGAGATCTTTGATCCACCTTGACTTTAGT
>REGO01000070.1:6095500-6160395 GCA_010120015.1 Rhombomys opimus
GCTATGCTAGAGGAAGGCCTAGATAGAATCTGATTAGACGTAAACAAGGAGCTAGGTATGCTGGCATCCGCCTTTAATCCCAGTCTCTCCTGACTCCCTCCTTCCCAACAAGATGGCTACGTTGTGGAGTCCAGCCCCAGTGGACACATCTACAAAACACTCCCACACCTAAGGCTCAGGGGACACTGCAGAAGAAGGGGTGAAAAGAGCCAGAGGATAATTGAGTTTGCTGTGAGATTGTGTCTCTTAGGAATGTCGGAAGTCATACCCGTTAAAATCTCACCAACCTGACTACGTAGTCATGAGCTGAACAAGGATGACACCATTGAACACATCAAAGTGGATGGGGAAAAGCTGGAGTGGGATAGGTGTCGTCCCTAGGGAAGAGCACACCAATTGGTTGCCGAGTGACAATAGTCAGCCTCGAGAACACACATACAATAACATACTATAGACCTAACAGGTTATGTTTATGAATATATTTGTATATACACACATATGTGCATGTATCAATAATGGGTGAAAGAGAGGCCATAAACTTGAAGGAGACTGGAGAGGGGTAGATGGGAGGGTTTTGGGGGAGAGAAAGAAAGGAAGAAATGTTGAAATTATATATTATAATCTCAAGAATAAAAAAATTCAACTATTAAAAAATATACGACTAGGTTTGCAAGAGCCCCTGACCATGATCCTGAAAGCAGCCCAAATGGAACCCGTCTCAGGTTATTCATGATTAAAAAAAAAAGACCCCCAAATAGAAAGGGGACTAGCTAGGAAGAGAAGGGGGTCAGCCAGGAGGTGAGAAGAAGAATGAGAGGCTAATAATGTTGGGGTGAATATGATGAAAATACCTTACTTACATATGTAAAAAGTCATGGTAAAGCCCATTTGCTAATTAATATATAATAATAAAAATAAAATATTAATAAAGGGAAAAAAGTCACCGCCCCTCTCCACTTGGATTGGAGTACCGTGGGGCATTACTGTCCCATTTTCCATTTTCACTGTGAGGCCTTTCTACCACTGGGGAGTTACTGTTGTCCCTACCTGCAACTTTTGGTTTCTTCTTTCTTTCTTTATTAGATTAGTGACTCTTCCTGTTGGATAATTTAGGGATTGACTATCTACTGATGTTGTAACAAACAACCACAAACTTGGCGGCTTTCAAAACAAAACCAGAAATGTAGTTTCTTAAGTTATAGAGTCCAGGAGCCTAAATTATGTCTCAGGACTCTAATGAAGGCGCAGGCAGGCCTGGATTCCCTCCAGAACCTCCTTCTTCCAGCCTCTGGTGGCTTCTGGCCCTCCTTGGTTTATGGCCACATCCCACTGATGTCTATTTCTGTGATTGCATCTTCTTCTCTCCTGTATATGTCAGATCACCTGCCTCTTAAGGGTACTTGTCGTTCATTTAAGGCACACACAGATAATACAGGGTCCTGGGCATGGAGTGCAGGTGGTTAGGTTCTGTGGCAATCATCCCTATTGGCATAGCCATCTTGCTGGCCTGAGAAATATGCTGTATTCTCCCTTCGGCTTCGGAGCTTCACTTTTGCTCCTGCTTTGAGGACAGCAGAGCCTGACTGCAGAAAGACTCAGAACCCTCACCCTAACTCTGAAGTCCTTACTGCTCAACTGTGGAGTAAAGTACAAACACCTCAAGGTTCTGCTAACCCCTAGTGTTCCTGCTGACTGGAGGCCTCAGTAGGGAGAACTGCACCACAAGCTATGCTCAGCTGAACTGGTCCCAGCTCAGCTCAGGGCCGTGTGGACCGTGGGCTTTCAAGCTTTCCTCGAGGTCTGGTTGAGAGCCTCAGGAAACACAATGTCTTCATCACCATCCCTGAAGTTTGCATGTGCTCTTTGTTATCGATAAGGTTTTGTGTGTGTGTGTGTGTGTGCGTGTGTGTGTGTGTGTATGGGTGTGGGGGGTGCAATTTAACAAGGGTTATTGGCTTTATTCCCAAGGGCCTTCTTTAATTAGGCTGTCATCAAACAGGACAAGGTTCTGACATTCAGAACAGGGTTAGAGCTGCTGTTAGATCCCAATTTTGAGTCACTGAGGACTTAGGAAGTAACTTTTTTGTATCCAATTAGCATTTAAATTCGAATTAATCAATTTGGCTCACAGCATGGCGAGAATGTCTCCTTCCTTGTAGTACCTTTTCCCAACAGGAACCTCATAGGCACTGAGAGTTACCAGTATGTTAACAGAAACAACAATACCCTCCCCCGCTTTTTGACCCCCTCCCCTGTCGTATTGTCCTCCCCTTCCCCTTCTTGCCCTTTGTTAGTTCCTAAAGACTATAGATGGGCTGCCTGGGTTCTCCCTCTTCCTTCCAGGCCTGGGAAGTCACTTAATCCATCGCCCTGGGCTATGTTTATCGTGTAGCTAATACCCCTTGATTCATTACACAGAGTACCCAAATATTGTCTTTGGAGGGCAGCTGCACCTTCCCAGGTGTATCCCCTTTGGATTAATTACGGTCAATCATTGCCTAACTGCATTCTAGACACGGCTTCCGTTCGAGAAATGTAACAAGTGAGGACACTGCGAATGCTATATGAACTGCAGCTGCTCTCAGGCTGTGATCCTGGGAGACCCTGGTGCTTTACCTCTGACAACAGATAATAACCACAATAAATAAGAGAATGGATAGGGTCATCTCTGTTTCAAATCCTCCCACTCCAGTTCTTAAATCATCGACAGCTGCTACCGCAAGAGAGCTGTGCAGTCAGTGATGGACAAAGGAGCCGGTGAGTGCTGGTGAGACGGAGCCACTCCCGACACTGGTTTGAAATTGTGCACCGCTTCTCCTGTGGAGGCAGGCACGTGCACCCACTGTTCGTAATAGGACTCTTTGCAGGGTCTGCAGTTGATGGGACAAACTGTACTCAGCTGATGTGCATCAGGGAAGTCCTCCCAGGACCAGGTCAGTCTCGGGTGAGACAGAGTCAGGGCTCGGAATCTGGAAGGAACAGTTGAGTTGAACAGAAAAACCGAGTTGTCCTGGGTTTTTACCGGAGACCTGCGGTTGGGGGTTCTTATTTTCATGTCCACTGTTTTGTGGGGCATAATCGCGCGTTAGCAGGTGGGTGTTTTGCAAAGTTTTTTTTTTTTTTTTTTTTTTTTTTTTTTTTTTTTTTTGCTAAGCTTTTCAGTTTCTTGGGCAAATGAAGTCCACAGGGTGAGAGTTAGAAAAGTGTCAGGGCAGAACTGAGGCTGTGGGACCAGGCTTGCAGTTTTTGCCTTAGTCTTTTGTGGGGTCTGTGGAAAAACATGAAGGTTGGCAGTCATCTTCTGCTTTCCGCATCTTTGAGAACTGTGAACACACGGTTGCCTTTCAACGCATCAAGTTGAATGCAGAAAGCTTCTCATGGGTTTCTTGGATCCAAGTGTTAGCATTTAATCACGTGGCTGTTTTAGACATTCAATTTATCCTAAGGACAGAGGTATTAAGTCAACCCAGCATAAGCGATGGGATTTTAATGTTTATTGGACGTCCATTTCTGTGCTGGGAAGCGTGCATCTACTTTAAAGGTGAACTTTAGTCCAGATCTTGACCATCATGGACCAAAGTGCTGAGCAGGGCAGGTGCAGCGACAGTGCACAACAGATGCGTGTGGTATTTATGGAGGACGCAAGCCACGCCATCATCTGCAGCGTGAGGGCCCCCAACTCTCTGCTGGAGTCAGAAGCAGGGGGTCAGAGTCCCCTCAGAAATCCAGGAGGTAGTGAGCACCAAGTTTAATCACTCCGCCCATGGGAATATCTGCAATGGTTAAGTAAAGCATTTCCATTGTTTAAAAAAAGAAGAGGACACATATTTGCAAGGGAAAAAGCCTGATTAACATCTCCTCTCTTTTAGACATGGGCTCATGTATCCTGCTTGGCTTTGAACTTGATGTATAGCTGGAGATGGTCTTTCCATCCTAAGTGCTGGGGTTATAGGTGTGTACCACATTCTTGGGCTTATGTTGTGATGAGTCGGATCCTGAGTTCTTGCTTTTCTACTCAGGTGTAAATAGTGGTTCTGAAGTGGTTGTGAAGGTAGTTTTCACCTCAAGATGGTGCTCATGGTGTCCCTGTCCCTTGTTCATTTTCTGTATTGCACGGGAATGTGTTTCATTAAACACATTATTTTACAATTTATAGATTTATTGTCACATGTTTTTTGGCAACTCTATTGTATGCTGTACCTTTCCAAAAGTTATGTGTCTCTTTTGGGCTTGACAAAACATTACCT
Source organism: Rhombomys opimus (assembly GCA_010120015.1). Classification (NCBI taxonomy): domain Eukaryota; kingdom Metazoa; phylum Chordata; class Mammalia; order Rodentia; family Muridae; genus Rhombomys; species Rhombomys opimus. The sequence continues at coordinate 6,099,748 of REGO01000070.1, forward strand.
TGTCATTGTCCTAGGGGTGTGAATTGTGGTTTTTTGGCTCTTTCTTTTGATGACCCGTACCCCTGATATATGCATCTGCTGGAAATGATCAAAACACCTGTCTTCTAAAGAGATCCCCAGGGAGTAGACAGTCCACATTCATTCCGCTCTGTTGTTGCCTACTGGTAATAGGATCTCCGAGTCTGCCTTCAGAACCAGCAAGAACTATGCGTATTTAAAAATCTGGTCTCATTGCCTTATGGTCATTTGGATGAAAAAGTAGTTTTAATAAGCTTCACTGTTTACATTATTTACACCCTTTGTGAGTTCCATTTTACTGCTCTCAGTCGTGAAATTTCTTAAAGGTAAACAAATGGTACTGCCTAGGACAAAGGACAGAGCACAGAGCCTTGGAGACTTTATGAAAGAATCTCCACATGTTTTTGCACATCAGCAGGTAGCACTGTCTGAACAGCCTGCAGGTGTAGGCTACTTAGAAGGTGTGTATTTGTTACACACACACACACACACACACACACACACACATACACACACAGAGGCAGTCCCACCATAAGCAAGGAGGCACAGGACGGATACATAAATCAGGAGTGTTGATTATAATGAAGTGTGAGGCTTTGGGGGAAGGAGATGCAGAAGAGTGGTTGGAGTGGACAAACACAGCACCTGTAAGGATTAGACTCTGGGAATAATGACAGCTCACTGCCCCGTGGTGTTTTGTATAAGGATGGACCCCGTAGGCTCATAGGGGGTGATACTGTTAGGGGGTGGGGCCTTGTTGGAGGAACTGTGTCATTTGGGGTGGGCTTTGAGTGTTCAGGCTCTCTCTATTTTGCTGCCTGCTTATCTGGATGTAATCTGATCAGCTCCTAATCCAGTGTGCCACCATGCTTCTTGCCGTAACGGCAATGAGCTAAACCTCTGAAATGGTAACCCAGACACAATTAAATGTTTTCGTTTACAAGAGTTGCCGTGGTCATGGTGCCTCTTCACAACAATAGCACTAAGACACTAAGACACATTTGCACATGTGTGATGCCCATTTGAACATATTAAAATTGGTTGAAGAGCAGGATGGCAGGGAGCTGGAGCTGAGAGCTTAAATCCTGATCCTCAGGGAGGTGGCAGAAAGAGCCTGGTTCGGGGCTTTTGAAACCTCAAAGTCCTCTCCCTTCCAACTTCCTTCAGCAAGGCCACACCTTCTAATCCTTCCAAAACAATCCACCAGCTGGGCAACCAGCATTCAAATCTATAAGCCTATGGGGGCATTTTTATTCAAACCACCACAATCATTAAGAGAAATGACTCTCAGGCATCAAATCTGAATTGAAAAAACAAATAGTTCAACTTTCTTGGGTGAGGCCACTTGGGAACCTCCTGGCTTTGCAGACCCCTAGTAAATCATGTGGACCACTTAGGATGCCATGAAATCTTTGAGCCCCAAAGGAAAAAAAACTTCATATTTAGGAAATGCTCCCATTTAATGAAATAATGAAATACTGTTTCCCCAATATTTTCAGGTAGGGTTATAAAATGATTAAAATTATGTGACAAAACTGGTCTTGAAAAACTACAGCTGTTATAAAAATGACTGAGCATTGAATTGAAATAACTGTAGACTGACAGGCAGGTCTAAGAAGCAGCGAAGCGAGAGATCCCAGGGCGCATCTGTCCGGTTTGTCTCCAAGGTCACCTTTATAGAAGAGTGGCACACTGCCACAAGGGTGAGGTCCAGCCGCTCTCACTCTGGTTTCCCCAGCTCTGCTTCTGCTCTAAGAACTTACTGCTCTGTATCTGGTTCCAAACATCCACTCCCCTCGCCCCTGCTCGTGTTACAATCTAAGGGCGTATTAGTGGTTTTTCAGCAATTCAGTTTTGCAACAATTACCGCTCTCTGCTTCTTGTTTCGTGAAATTTTAGCACGTTTGTGTGACCCCAACTGCGGTCAAGAACGAAATGCTTAGGTTGAGCTGTTGCCCGTTTACTGGCCACATTTATCTTCCTTCCACCCATCCCAAATCCTATTCCCACTGATCATAGCATCACCACAGCATCTTCGTTAGTCCCTGAGAACTGAACTCTGATCAAAAGGAAAGCCACCGAGGCTATGGCTCTGTGGTTCTTAGGTAAACTCCTGTTTGGAGCTCTAAGCACTGGGTCCGAATAAGATACTTTTAAACAATTATTTATTAATTACACTTTATTCACTTTGTATCCCCCCTGTGGTTCCCTCCCTCCTCCTGTCCCAAACCCTCCGTTCTTCCCCCCTCTGCACGCATGCCCCTCCCCAAGTCCACTAATAGGGGAGGACTTCTTTTCCTTCCTTCTGATCCTAGTCTATTTTGTCTCATCAGGAGTGGCTGCATTGTCTTCCTCTGTGTCCTGATAAGGCTGCTCCCCGCTCAAGGGGGGAGGTGATCAAAGAGCAGGCCAATCAGTTCATGTCAGAGACAGTCCTGTTCCCATTACTATGGAACCTACTTGGACACTGAACTGCTATAGACTACATCTGTTCAGGGGTCCTAGGTTATATCATGAAATTTGCAGCTAAATGGTGGGAACTGGAAAAGAACATCCTGAGTGAGCTATCCCAGAAGCAGAAAGACACACACGGTACATACTCACTCATATAGATATATAATATAGGATAAACCTACTAAAATCTGTATGCCTAAAGAAACTAATCAAGAGGGAGGACTCTTGCTAAAATGCTCAATCCCTATCCAGAAAGGCAAAGAGAATGGACATCAGAAGAAGGAGAAAAGCGGGAACAAGTCAGGAACCTGCCACAGAGGGCCTCTGAAAGGCTCTGCCCTGCAGACTATCAAAGCAGATGCTGAGACTTATGGCCACCCTTTGGGCAGAGTGCAGGGAATCTTATGCAAGAAGTGGGAAATAGTATGATCTGGAGAGGACAGGAGCCGTGAGGCTCCACAAGGAGAGCAACAGAACCAAAAAATCTGAGCACAGGTTTTTTTTTTTTTTTTTTTCCTGAGACTGATACTCCAACCAAGGAAGGAAGAAGACATTTTAATCAGAACTTTTGTCTTTCCTTGGCTCTGGTCTTTCAGACTTCTTTGCTTTCAGTCTTTGCTAACAACCTGCTGCTAAGTACCTCTGACCCTGCAAATCACCTTCCCAGCTGTAGTGTCGGAAAGTGAAGGAGTGGACTGTGCGTGGTGACTGTTACAGACAGACCTAAAGTCCAATTCCTGGACTCAGGGAGCTCAGGGAGACAGGTCTGGTAGGCCTTCTAGGTGTTTACATAACACCACAGACAATTACCACGTATAATTGGCTTAAAAATTGTAATTGGCTTTTGACTAGTCTGCATGCCTCATTAGACTAAGCACCGGGAACTCAGGTCCTGTATTTTAATGCTTAGCTTAGCACCTACATCCTGTCAATAACAATGTCAACATTATATACACTTATAGAGCACCATTTGCATAGTAGGCCCTTTCATCCTGTGATATTGTCCCAGTTGTGTTCTGTAAGGCATTCTCTTTACTGATTTTTATAGAAAAAAAAAAAGAGTGCTTGCAAATTCAGCCACTTGTCTGCGGTTGTTTGGCAAACTAGTAAACAAACTAGACTTTTCTGGCTTCATTATTAGCATTGTTCTTACAAGCTCCATGCCTGGCCACGGTGGGGGGGGTGGTGCAGAACCGTTTCTCTCAAGAGCTGAGCTTGACCTTTAGTGTCTACTACTGGGCCTCATAGTTTATGCACACTGCTTCGATAGAAACCCAACGTTTTGTCAGTATTTTGTTAGGAGCTATTTTTTTTTTTTTTTTTTTTTTTTTTTTTTTTTTTTTTTTTTTTTTGCCCATGCTTTTTTTTTACTCAATATATTGCCTAGGCTGGCCTTGAACTCTATAAAATTCTCTTGCCTCAGTTTTCCAAATGCTGAAATTATGGGCATGAACCAAAAAGCCTAGCTTAAAAATTATTTTAACTAAAATTATAATTTTAACTAGTTGTCTGACTTTTGTCTGTTTGCTTATTTATTTCTCGCACCAATTTGTCTACCTACTATCACCCATCCATCACTCTATCTATCTATCATCCGTCCATCTGTCTATCTGTCTGTCTATTTTTATTTGTGTGTGTCTTTATGTGTAGGCACACATATGCCATGGTATATGTGTGGACCTCAGGACAACTTGGCGGGAGTCTGTTAACCACCTTCTACCATGTGGGACCTGGGGTGTCAGACTCATGTTGCCAGGCATGTCAGTAACTATTGGCATTTTATAGAGCAAGGCCGTTTGGTATCACACAGAAATGTATATCCTTAGCTTATAGAAGGGGGGAAAAAAAAAGCATGAACTTCCAAATTCAAACACTAGGCGGTGCTCTTGTAAGGCAAACACAGGCTTTCCTCCTGGAAATAACAGGCTGGGTGCTTGTAAGGAATGCATGGCACTTAGTGGCAAGATGTTTAGCCTGCTAGAGCATGAGACACAGAGAAGGGATGATTTATTCAGATTCTTGAGGAGATGTTACAAAAAGTAATCTTGGCGCCCTTAGGAATGGAGGACTTAATGGAGCACCATATTCTGGAGAGTGGGCCTAGAACACAAGAAATCATCGAGCGCTTTGAGGAGAGTGAGTAGGATTCAACCCTGTTCTGAACATACATATACATATATATGTGCTTCAAATATTTTTTTTTTCCTTCAGGTTGTGGAGGAAACTGAGTTGGGAAAGTGTTTCCCGTGCAAGCGTGAGAACCCGAGCACCCACGTAAAATGTGATGGTGTGAGCTGGTAATTCCAGCACTGGGCAGCTGGGGAAAGGAAGGTTCCCGTGGCTTTCCTGGCCAGCATGGTCTAATCCATGAGCCCCAGGTCCCAGTGAAAGACGCTGTCTCAAAACACAAGATGGGGAAGATACCTGAGGTTAACCTATGTTCTCCTCATGCATGTGCACGTAGCTGGAGAGCATGAACACACACACACACACACACACACAGACACAGAGACAGAGAAACAGAGACAGACGCACAGTCACACACAGACTTAGGAGAGCATGGACATGCACACAGAAGAATTTGCACACACACACACAGACGCAGACACGTAGACGAACACAGATTTTCTCACTCCCTATTTGGGCTTTCACGGTTTACTGACCCTATTTGGACAGAGTGGGTAAACGGATGTAGTCTAGGAAGTTTTTTTCCACCCAGTCACAGTGTATGCCGATCCCTGTTTTGGGAGTGGTTTCGCTCTGTGCCGCACGGGACCAGGGAAACTGCTGAGTGCTTTATGGATCCCGAATCTCGGGCTGGATGAAAGAAGTGCTCATTTGCACTTTCCTTCACTTCCCCACTGGCCACCAGTGGCCATTGTTCCCGTCGATCTGCTACCTCCCACACGTGCCTTGGGGTTTCTTCTTCAGCCAAAAGGATGGGTTTTGGTTTTTATTCATGGCCATGAATGAACTGCTACATAGTCTAGACATATGGAAATAGAAGAGAGAGAACTTTTACATGTTACTCAAGCACTCTACCACCATCCTCAGGTCTTTCTTTAACAATATTGCTCTGGTAGGATTTGACTTAGTATGAGTGGCAATTCAGAGTTTTTTTTTTTTTTTTTTTTTTTTTTTTTTTTTTTTTTTTTTTTTTTTTTTTTTTTTTTTTATAGGGAGTTTTGATATTCAGAAAGAATTCGTCTTTATAGTAGGGATCATACTCTAGTTTGTCTTTATCCTTTCTTCATATCATAGTTTTCTCTTGATTCTGTGTCTGCTTAATATCCTTTCTGTTTTATTTATCATCCATCTACTTATCCACTCATCCATCTAGCCATCCCACTCACCCATCCTTCCATCTCCTTCACTCTGCTTCCTTTTTTTTTCTGTTGTTCGAGCACATGCGTGTGCACACACACACACACACACACACACACACATATACTTTATTGTACCTTATACAACCACTGTTCCAGGTGAAATCTTATTGGGTCAAAGATGCTTCTATTATTATTATTATTATTATTATTATTACAGTTATACTCCAGATTCTGCATCATCATTACAGAGTCATTTCTTACCAAGCTAACCACTAAGAGACACAGGACACTGGACCTTCCAGAACGGAAAGCCTGAGCAGTTGGAGGAGATTGCTGATGTGTATGTACTTCCAGAATATGTAAGACCTATTGGTCAACTTCCTGCTCCTTTCCAGTTAGGAGGAATTGAAGCAGTCCTGCCCTAATCCTGAGCTCCATTTGAGCTCCGAAGTGGTCAAGTCTGTTATTTCCCAGTAGACTCGGCAGGTGGCACTTGCTTGCAGTGGCTTCATCATGTCTCTTGGGACATCACCACTGTCCCTACTTCACAAGCTCATGAAGCTGTAATTTTAAGATTTCATGAGGGTTTTACCTTTTGGCTCCCGAGAGGAGATGGAGGTTTAGTAATATCCAGGAGACCTACAGGTATGACCCAAGTTCACTAATCTATGGGTCCTGGTCAGTGTTGGCAATGGGGTCAGTTTTCTCTCCTGTTACTCGGGGTAGAGACTTCCAGTGCTGAGTGAGCATTTAAGTCACAGTTTTTTTTTCTTTTCCTTTCTTTTGAGAAGGCATCGATCAGGAAGAGCCTTGTCAATGTGTAAATCTCAGACTTGAGGAAATTGTCTTCCTTATCCCCATTAACTGGCAGGTTCGTTGATCGGAGGATCTAGTTGTTAAGAGAACCAGGTTCTGGGAAAACCAAACTCCTCTGTCCAAGCTGGACAGAGTCTAAGAAAGAAGGCAGGCTCAGAGGGAAACCATGAAGAAGGTTCTGTGAGCCTCGAGGGCACAGAAAGTAAAGTCAATCCGCCTGGGGAGATTGATAGGAGTCAAGGACAGATTGCATCTATCCGTAGTCTGCCTGGTTGGCTTCTGGGCCAGAGATGGACAAGAGCTCGGGTTACCTCCAACCCTGCCTTCTGGCTCTCCCCCATGTCCCCCTCTGGCCACTTGGTTTGGTAACAGTTTTCATTAGCACTTCGCAATGCCTCCGCGTGCGCCGGCCTATCACGGTTTAGACTCCACAGCAAAGCCGAGGCAGGGGCATTCCAGCTGTGCTCAGCAGCCTCTGAATCTCCAGGGATGTCTCAGGATCTTGCTGCCCTGCATTTCAGCAACCTCCCCCGCCCCCTTTCCACTCGTTATTTTCTCTAGCAAGCCAAACCTCCTATTGGTGAAGTTATTATTATTATCTTTTTCTTTTGCGGTTCTCTCTCACACAGCTCTGAGACTCGTCCTGAGGCTCTTGGCTGGCAAAGGCTTCTGGGAGGCAAGGGAGAGTTTAATTGGAAAAAGATCTCTTGCCTCTGGTGGCGATTATCATTCCTTTATCCAGGGGCGCGGTCCTGACCTCAGGCTGCTCCCCATTTTGAGCGCTTTATAGGAGAAGCAGGTCATCAGACCCCCACTGGAGTTCAGGCTCCGTGGTTTGAGATGGAAAAGCACCCCTCTCCCCACTTCCGCCCCTTCAGCCAAACTAAATGGTTCTGAGAAAGGCTTTAAAACCACTCTCCAGTGCTCCAGGTGAGGTCAGGGAGAGTTTTTAGAGGGGATTTTATTAGCCCGAACTCGGAGGCTTTCATTGCTTTTACCAGGAACCGGGGCCTTCAAAGCGCATCCTCCCCGGGTGCTTCGCAGGCCGCAGCTGCTCAAGTGCATAGCCGGGGCTCACAATTCCGTCTTCTGATTAAATGCGGGTAGCTGAAGGCCAAACATTTCTAAAGATGCAGCTTGTGTGCTTAAAGAGCAAGCCTGGGCAGAACAGGACGAGCAGAAGTCTGTGGGTCTGGGAACAGAAAGTCACAGGTCCTGCTCAGTCTTGCGTCTGTGATTTATAGGCCATGCTCTTTGTCTTTTATTTTATTTTCTTTTTATTTATTTTTTTAAAAAAAAGACCATGTAAAATTGTTGCAAAGGAAATTGCTCGGCTGCTGGCTGGCCCAAGCAGAGCTCCTCAGAGGCAGCTTAACATGGGAGCATCCGTCCTTTCTGCATCTGTGATGGAGAGGCCCCAGTGGGCCAGGGGCTGCTGAGGCAAGATCTTCCCTTCCTCTAAGCTGGACTGCCCAGGTCTGCAGCAGATCTCTGTGTTCATTGCACAATAAGCCCCTCCCAACCTCCGGAGGCCCATTATACCTGACATGATCCTTTCAAAACGGTGAGGCTTAGATGAGATGCAGGTCAGGGAGCAGTTTGTTCAAAGGTCCCCAGTGTTCTGCATGCCAGGATAGGACCTAGAGCTGGTGACATCGTGTTTCCAGTCTGCTCTTTCTAGGAAAGCATGAACGGCTGCCTATGTATTGTGTTTTGAGGGAAGGGGGAGGTGTGTGTTGCATGAGGTTTTTTGGGGGGGAGACTGAGCAAGAGTCTATTCAGCACGGAGAGGGCACCAATGACAAAGCAGAGTAATGATGGCAACCGGGTCTGCCTTGGTGGGCTGAAGAGCTTTTGGCTTACTGAGAGAACCCCTGGGCGGAGGGGTTACCTACAGGAGTGGGGGTGGCCTAAAAGCCCACATAGCACCAAAGAGACTCACCTAGCACAGCTGCAGAGGTGGGGTCCCCTGTGTGGGGTCCCCCTCCACCTTGTATACAATTGTCTAGCATCTCATGAGACCACAAAACCACTTGCAGCTGGAACAGAATTACATACAGCTGGGAGGGAGGAACGGGCAAAGAGGAGGCTAGACTCCCAGCCGAGGGTTTGACGCCTCCCACCCTCCTTCTAGAAGGGAAAGCCAACACTCCTGATATTCTGGATCATTTCTGTGCCACTGAAGATGATAATGTCTGTTATGTTCAGAGGACATTACGACAAGAAAGCTGCCTGACTGAATATCCAAAAAGATCTGTTTTTCGCCTCCCTTAACAACAGCAACAACAACAACAAAAACACACACAACACTTATTTATTCATTTTATGTATGTGAGTGCTCTTTCTTCATGCACACAGAAGAGAAAAATCAGGTTGTTATGAGCCACTATGTGGCTGCTGGGAATTGAACTCTGGACCCTCTGAAGGAACAGTCAGTGCTCTTAACCACGGAGCTATCTCACCAGCCCTCTGTGGGAGCGGGGGGTGTCTCTCACTGGATAAAGGGATTGATTTTTCCAGGGAGCAACTGAAAATTCTCAGACTTCTGAGAGGTAAAAGCAGTTATCTGAACCCTTTAGCCTGAACTAGTTCGGCTTATACGTCTTGAATGGTACTAGCTGAGGACTAAGAGGGAGGAGGAATGTTTAGATTGGTGTATGCGTGTGTGTGTGTGTGTGTGTGTGTGTGTGTGTGTGTGTTGGGGAAGTGGCGGTAGCTAGGAGGATCCTGGCAACTCTGTTGGGTGGGGTGGATGTTCCCAAGGAAATTTCTGCCTCTGAAGCAGTTTTCATCTACTCTTCACAAGGCACACAAACCATCGCTGTCTCTCTGCTCAACTCCACTGTTGAGTCATGTGGCCAAGTAATTAGAGAGAGTCCTGTGGGAAACATGCCATTCTGCCTCCTCCTCTTCATACTTTAAAATGGCCTTTCAAGTTGCTAATTGTGTTGTCTTCTTGTGGCTTTTAATCTCTTTGTTTTATTTATTTATTTAGTTGGTTGTAAATGAGTCAGTTGTTCTCTTGAGCCTTTTGGGGGATGAGGATAGAAAAAAAAATTTCTCATTTAAGAGAGATTAAAGAATTAGTCTCTCCCAGGGATGTGTCCCCTAATTGGTTATCTGATAATGAGTGGTCAGTCCTGAAATAGTATACATACAATCAACACTAAACAGACTCAGTAGGTTGTGTTTATATAGTTATTAGTACACACACACACACACACACACACACAAAACAATAGTAATCACAGAAAATGAAGCTCTCAGCTCCAGAGGGAGTTGGAACTATGGGAGGCACTGGAGGGAGGAAAGGGGAGGAGGAATGTGATGTAATTATATTTCAATTAAAATAAAAAAGTTAAAAAAATATTTTTCTTCATCTGTTTCTTGGTGTGGTACCATAATTTGGGAGTCCGGGCTGTACTGAGCTATTGCTAGCTGGCGCTCACCATCATGCTTTTACATTATTAAGTTATTAAAATGTTGGTAACCCCAAACCATATTTTACATGTGTTTTGCATGCATGTATGTCCATGCACCACATGTGTTCAGTGTCTATGGAGGTCAGAAAAGGGCATCTGCTCCTCTGGGACTTGAACAACTACAGTTGTGAGTTGCCATGTGCATGCTAGGATTCAAACCCACGTCCTCTGAAAGAGCAGCTCCTGCTTCTAACCGTTAAGCCATCTCTCTAGTCTAACCTTTAGTGCAGGTTGGAGTTCGCTGATACCTGAAGCTCCCAAATAATCCACTGACTATTTTCTCCAGAAGCTACCGTGACCCCACAACTTAGTAACAGAAGTGGTTAATATAAGGGCCATCCGCCTGTTCTAGGTCTTTGGCAAGTAGAAGCCTCACACATGATGTTTTTGGGACTCTTCCTTACTAAGCATGACTATTTAAAGGTCACCCTCACACTAACCCTGGAGTCTTTGGGCAATCTGTCCCTTCCCTATTTTTACAGAAGTTTTGTTGGAATGCAGCTGCACCTGGGCAGTGTTCTGGGTATGTTACCACCAGAAAAGCACAGTGGAGGGCTACACTCTGGACCCCATTGTCTAAAAAGGCCAAATTGTTTATCATCTGGCTGGCTTGCACTAAAAGGCCAGCGGTCTATTTATCTGTCCCTCAGCCCTTTGTGCAGACCGTTTTGTAAACATAGTACCTGCCTGGGTGAGAAAGGCTCTGTCTTTCTGACTCTGGCTTCTCCCTTGGGCCCTCCTAACTGTGCTCCTTGCAGCACCCTACTGCTGACAATAAATGAAAAAGGCAATGAAGTAGAGCTGGCAACTGTTCTGAATACATACGTACATATGTGTGTGTGTGTGTGTGTGTGTGTGTGTGTGTGTGTGTGCATCCCTTTGAGTCTTTCTGACATTAAAAAGCACACACACACACACACACACACACATACACACACTCAAAACAAAATAAAAAGTATTAGTGGCTCCTCATTTGCATGGAGCTTTCTGTGGTTCAGAGAGCCCATCTGTGATCCATTTGAGTTAATGTCCCATTTGTCACTGCTGTCAGGATGGGAAAATATATCTGAAACCTTTTTGCTTTAAGGAAAATATAAGGCTCCGCTGCACTTGACATTGAGCTGAGACTTTGCCACTCTCTGAGAGATGTCAGTTTCTGAGAAAGATGTGTGCAAAGTGAGAGTCAGACAAAGTAATTATCCTTGAAGACGGGTTTGCACTGTGCTCAAACAGGACCCATCCCCAGAAAGCCCGTGGGTTCCTCAAACAACAAGAAGCTGTGAGTAGGTTGTGAGTGGGGTCGCCTTTACAAACAGTCTGGACTTGACTTACTCATTTAATAGTGAGGTCTGTATTGTGGACAGTTTAAGATAGCAGAGCTTGGTTGTGGTTCCAGTCAGCTCAGAGATGTGCTTTGTGTTCCCTCGTAGACCAATGACCTTATTAATTTATTAGCTAAAATTGATAACTGTTTCCTATTGAAGAGAAAATGACACACCAGAAAATACAGCAAGGCACGATGAAGAAATGACATCTGGCGTTCCTGGGCCACCACCTTCCATTCAGAATAGCAACTGACACAGAAGACACCTCATTGGTAAAGCGTTCCCCCTCTTGTTTTTCCTACGTGGGAGGAATGGCTGCTGTGGTTGTAGGGTTATCTTCCAGCCTTTCTGCTTCATCATTTCAAGAAAGATTTTGTTTAGGGGTCTGTTTTTTCATCCCTCAAAACACAAAACATTCAGTAGTTCAGTACCCAGATCAGAAGACAATTAGTGAATATCCATGACTTAGGAGTCCCGGCCTCAGGAGAGATATCTCTACCAGAGGAGACCAGTTTGCATCCCATTTCCTGTGTGGTCTAATATAAGCTCTCAGCTTAGACTGTCCAGGTGCACTGTAAGTTAGACAAGGCATAGAGGGAAGTGGCTTGCAATTTACAGATGATCTGAATGTGTCTAAAACAAAAATCAGTCTCTTCTCAGGCAAGTTTTATGTTATTACATTGTTGTCCCTCCCTGCCATCGCTTTTCCAGTTTTGCTCACTTTCACTAAGATGTAGAACGATCTGCGGAGAAACACAAAACAGGGAAGAAGAGAAGGCGCGGAAGAATGTGGGATTAGAGAGGTAAAAGAATGGCTGTGAGTACACAAACCTCTGGGGCAAAAGTAAATAGAAGAGAAGCGAAAAGGAGAGAGAGGAGAGGGGAGGGAGAGAGAGAGAGAGAGAGAGAGAGAGAGAGAGATATGAACCACTCTCACTTTTAGAAACAAAGGGACCATTAGAATGCATGTAATGGGATGATAGTTCTAAAGACCTAAGATGATAGTTCAAAATGACCTGATAGGTCATTTTGTTTCCCAGAGTAAAATTTTACATGCAAAACAATTGCCTTCCTCCCTTAATGTTTCGAGTTTGAAATTAAAGGCACTGAAGAAGGTAAGGAAATCGTGTGTGTGTGTGTGTGTGTGTGTGTGTGTGTGTGTGTGAGCACATGTTCACAGGAGTGTGAAATGTGTCTTGGGAGGAGAGACTGGGAGAAGAGAGGAAATAGCTCCAAGGCAATATAAAAACAGGAAGAGTAGACCTGGGTTCAAACCCCAGTATTGCCTTTTAAAAAATTGCTAACTGGCCAGCGGTGGTGCACGCCTTTAGTCCTAGAAGTCGGGAAGTAGAGGGAGGGCAGATCTGTGCATTTGAGGCCAGCCTCTGGAGTGAGCCTCTAGAGCCACAGAGGGAAACCCTGTCTCAAAAGGCAAAAACAAACAAAACCAACCAAACAAACAAAAAAAAAATTGCATTAATCTTTGTGTCTGAACTCTGTCACATAGAAAATGGGACTAAGCTGGGCACACCTGCAGCCTCAGCACTTGAAAGATGGAAGCAGTAAGATCAGGAGTTTGGGGCTAGGCTACCTGAGACCCTGTCTCAAAAAAAAAAAAATCAGGACTAATAACAAATACATGTGTTGGACCAGATATTGTGATGACTTGAAAGAAGACACCAGAAATACTTGAAAGCATCAAAGATCTGACACGGCTCGAGTTCCTCTTCCCTCAGCACACAGCAGAGAGCAGACAGGCTCAGATCTCGTTTCATGAGGCAGATCAAGTAAAACCTTTCACTGGACGCATAAAGCAGTGTCTTATTTAGAAGAGGAATATGGAGGACTCTGCACCCTCCTGGGGATGGATCAGCCCGGAAGAGGCCTCCTGTACACAGCCAGAACTGTAGAAAAAGTGGATTGGCTACGTCAGTGTGAGAAGAAAGCAAACCTTGGGCCAACACGCTTGCGCTGAGTTCAGGGTGTTAAGCACTCCCTGAAGGACCTGGCCTTTGCTTGCGAAGTTCCTAGCAGCTCCGCTCTTTGAGAATCTGAAGATGGAAACTCTTAGCCAGGTCTCAGTCAGCCCTGCAGGGAGGGTGGGTTGAGCCTCTGCAGGCCGCTCTCGCTTGATGTCCTATATCGGGGTGGGGGAGGGGCTCTGTCTTTTTGTTGTTTGATTTGTTTTTCGAGACAGGGTTTCTCCCGCTTAGCCTTGGCTGTCCTGTAGATCAGGCTGGCTGGCCTTGAACTCACAGAGATCTGCCTGCCTCTGCCTCTAAAGTGTGTGCCACCACAGCCCTTGACTCCTCTGTCTTTAAACCCTTAGGAAAGAACATCCCTGGGGAGAGTTTATAACCCACCGACTTTGTTGGATATTCCAGATGGCTTGTGCCTTGTTTTCCTTCACCCGTGAAGAGGATATAAATTTGTTTCTGGGCATAGAAAGCACTGTGAATCTGCTCCAAGACCCAATTGGCCTATGCTCTTTTGCAGTATAGATTTTAGGCTTAGCAGAAGGTATTTGTGTTTCAGTTTGAAAACCAGAAACTTAAAAACACGGAGAGCACGGAAGGGTGCTCTTCAAGAACTGTACAGCTGGAAATGTGTTTGGTTGGAGGCAAGAAAGAACTCGGGCTTATAGAAGCTTGAAGAAATGGGATTTCATTTTTCTCACATAAGCTTAGGGGTTGACAGCCTCTTCTACTCCTATTTCGCTGGCTCAGTGATGTCAGGCTGGCGTCTCTGATAGTCTCCTCGCCTTTTTTTTCCCCCTTGCCATTCTTTATTCCTTTTTGTATGCAAGACTAGTTGCCTTTATTTAAAAAAATCTCCTCAACAAACCATTGGAAAAGACAGTTAAGTGCCAGGTACTCCCATCTTGATCAGGGAAGCAGAAACGTCTTCAGCAGCTCCCACCAACTGCTTGCTTCTATCTGGCTGATCCCTTCTGTGTTGTATGACTCTCTTAGCCTATAGAAGAAGCTCGGCAAGAGAAAAGAGGCGGGTATCAAAAATGCTGTTCACAGAAGTTGACTGTGTCTCATAGATGTAGAGAGAGGGTATGTGTCAGTTTTTAATTTGTTACTGAGGTGGTTAGCAGGGTCGGTGATGGTGATTCAAAGGAGATTTCCAAGAATAAATTTGCAGAGATAAGTGTGCAAGGTTAGACACAAAGCTATCTAATGTCCAGTAGGATAGTAAAACCCCGAACTTTGGTGGTGGTGTCTTCTCAAATAGACAAAACTGTTGGTGTTTCTTCTATGTGAAAACATGTAAGTTCCCACAGGATGCCATAGAAAATAGCGTTATGTTCTGATAAACAATTAAATAATCCAAGGAGAAGGCCAGTGGCTAATCTTCTGAGGCGCTGTGACAATGTGTGCTCTTATTTTGTTTTAGAAGAGGCTTTTCTTAAGGCCCCTGAGAGATCTGGTGTTGGGTTCATCGGCAACTTGTGCCTGCTGCAGAAGCCACGGGCAAGTGGTGTGGCAAAGACTAAAATTTGCTTTTGGAATTTGAAGGTTCTTATTTGCTTCATAAAACATTTCTGCTAACCTAGGACAGCTATCCCAAGCCCTGAAAAACAAATCCATACATGCATCCCCTGCCTTTGGGAAACTGAACGCTCACATCCAAACTTAAAACCATTAAATTGGAAGGTATATATTTTCATTAGAAATGGATTGTGTACCTCACAGAAGGATTTGCAATGGGTATTATCCCTATTAATAATCATTTCTCTGAACTAATTTAAAATATTTGATTTTGGCTTTCCAGAACACATTGCTCAGCCGAACTAGACTACGCTTACACTCTGAACTTTATTATTGCCCAGAGACGCATTTCTTTCTGTTGTACTTATAGATAACTCTCTTTAAATTGTATTTGCAAGGCTTGCTTTGAAACCCCTGCAAAGCTCCCAGCCACAAAGGTGTTACAGAAAGGATTTGCCATTGAATGAAGAAAGACATATTCACCTGATGTCTACGAGACTTTTTTACATCAAAAAAAAAAAACCTGAGCCAACTTGGTAAGGCCTTTTCACATACAGAGAGACTAAAGTCAGCTAATTTATGATTTCTAAAAGGCACGACTGAGTCAGGAACCACACCTATACAGTTTCAAAGTCGTGAAAAGATACAAATCTTAATTAAATGTCTTCTAAGAGGACATTTGAAACAGATGCCGGGCTAATTGATCACACACCTATAGGATCATTGCTTCGACAGAGGCCTGATGAGATAGTTTAGATTAAGGGCTTTGGAACAAGGGCAGTGTTGTGAATAGTAGAAAGTAGGCAGGGAAGGGGCCTGTCCCTACTGGTATGTAAAGAGAAAAGTGACTAACAAAAATGAGGATGAGAGCTGGAAAGATGGCTGAGTGCTAAAGAGCTCTTCCTGCTCTTCCAGAGGACCTAAATTCAATTCCCAACACTCGCATGGGGCTAACAGCCATCTGTAACTCCAGTTCCAGGGGATCTGATGCCCTCTTCTGGCCCCATGGGCACTGCATGCACGCGGCGCACCGACGCAAATGCCGGTGAAACACCAATACACTTTAATTCAAAATAAATAAAACAGAAGAGAGAAAAAGAAACGAGAATGAAAAGGTGGCAGAAGCCACAGTCCCAGCCAGCTGGTTAGGAATTAAATAAACGAAAGGGCTCTGCCTTACTATGGAAATGCAGAGAATTTGCTGTGGCAGAACGCTGAACTCCTGCACTCCGTCTGTCAGGGCGAAATTGCTTTCCAAGCAGCTCAACTTCTCAGTATGGAGCCAGTGGGCCCGACAGAGCGCTGCAGATCTGGCTTGTCTTGGCTTAAAAGGAACGGTGGTTTCGATTTTCTGGGTCCTAATGTTATAAGCCGTTCTTTTCTCACGTGGGGATTAAATACCCACAGACCCTAGAGAAAAGAGACAAGGGCGTCTTCAGTGGACGAGATGTCAACGGGTGTTGAGGCAACTTGGAATGAACGCTAATTTTCTCGAGGCCGTCTGGGTACTTTTTTTTTTTTTTTCGGGGAGCTTTTTGCGTGCCGACTGTGTGGTTGGCACTTCCTTCTTTGCTCTTTGTCCCATGGCTTCACACGGAGCATCATGAATGTGGACGGGAGGGACAGTGAGGCCGCCCTGACAGGTCTGGCTGCTCCTGTTACACAGACATCCATCTCTGCTGGTCCATGAGTACCGCCTTGTCAGTGGAGCTGACCTCTAACAGCGCATTTTCAGCCGGTGTGTTTGAAAAGCTCTGATGCCTTGGATGGATGTTTCTAGAGAGATACACGTCTTAAAAGTCGCTCCCAGGAGACAACTTCCTGAACAGAACACCAACAGCACAGGCTCTAAGAGCAACAATCAATAGATGGGACCTCCTGAAACTGAAAAGCTTCTGTAAAGCAAAGGACACTGTTCTCAGAACAAAACGACAGCCTACAGATTAGGAAAAGATCTTCACCAACCCTATATCTGACAGAGGGCTAATATCCAGTATATATAAAGAACTAAAAAAGTTAAACAGCAAAAAAAATCAAGTAATCCAATTAAAAAATGGGGAACAGAGCTAAACATAGAATTTTCTGCAGAGGAATATGGAATGGCAGAGAAACACTTAATGAAATGATCAACCTTATTAACCATCAGGGAAATGCAAATCAAAACAACCCTAAGATTTCACCTTACACCCATCAGAATGGCTAAGATCAAAAACTCAAGAGACAACACATGCTGGAGAGGTTGTGAAGAAAGGGGAACCCTTCTCCACTGCTGGTGGGAATGTAAACTTGTACAACCACTCTGGAAAACTATCTGGGGCTTTCTCAGACAACTAGGAATAACACTTCCTCAAGATCCAGCTATACCACTCCTAGGCATATATCCAAAAGATTCTCAAGTACACAATAAGGACATTTGCTCAACCATGTTTGTAGCAGCCTTATTTGTAATAGCCAGAAGCTGGAAACAGCCCAGATGCCCCTCAGTGAAGGAATAGATGCACAAATTGTGGTATATCTACACAATGGAATATTACTCAGCAGTAAAAAACAAGGAAATAATGAAATTTACAGGTAAATGGTGAGATTTGGAAAAGATCATCCTGAGTGAGCTATCCCAGAAGCAGAAAGATGCACATGGTATATACTCATTCATATAGATATATAATATAGGATAAACCTACTAAAATCTGTACACCTAAATAAACTAAGAGGAAGGACTCTTGCTAAAATGCTCAATTCCTATCCAGAAAGGCAAAGAGGCTGGACATCAGAAGAAGGAGAAAAGAGGGAACAAGACAGGAGCCTGACACAGAGGACCTCTGAAAAGCTCTACCCTGCAGACTATCAATGTAGATGCTGAGACTTATGGGCAACCTTTGGGCAGAGTGCAGGGAATCTTATGCAAGAAGTGGGAAACAGTAAGATCTGGAGAGGACAGGAACTCCATAAGGAGAGCAACAGAAACAAAAAATGTGAGCACAGGGGTCTTTCCTGAGACTGCTGTTCCAACGAAGGACAATGCATGGAGATAACCTAAGACCCCTGCACAGATGTAGCCCATGGCAGTTCAGTATCCAAGTGGGTTCCATTGTAATAGGAACAGGGACTGTCTTGACATGAACTGATTGGCCTGCTCTTTAATTACCTTCTCCTGAAGGGGAAGCAGCATTACCAGGCCACAGAAGAAGACAATGCAGCCACTCCTGATGAGACCTAATTGACTAGGATCAGAAGGAAGGAAAAGAAGTCCTCCCCTATCAGTGGACTTGGGGAGGGGCATGCATGCAGAGGGTGGAGTAAGGGAGGGATTGGGATGGGAGATGGGAGGGAACCACGGGGGGGGGGATACCAAGTGAATAAAGTGTAATTAATAAAGAGTAAAAAAAGTCACTGCCAGGGAGGGACATTTGCTCCTGCTTAGTGTCCTTTATTAATTTCTTATCCCCTCCCCCCCCCTTTTCCTCTTTGGCAAGCCCAGAGAACCTTTTCTCTGAAGGGCTTCATTATTCTGCCTTATATTACACCACGGCTCCATAGGTGGTCCCCAGTTAGAGGATACCCCTTGGGCTCATGCGCCTCCCTTTTGGGTAGGTACCAGGGTGACATGATCCAGTCCATCACAGCGCAGGATGCTGAAATGCAGGTTAAGGACCCTCTGACATCATGTGGGAAGTGGGAGCCTGAGAGCCTTTCACAACTTGGATCTTCTGTCTTGGTTGACTGCTCTTGTGTTTATATTTATTTATCCCCCCCCCCATATTTACCAGTAAGTGTCCTTAGCCCTCATTAAGGAGACTTTTCTTTGCAAAAGACAAAGACCACTACAGGAAAACACAACCAAACAAAATGTAGAGCTGTGTAGCCCGGCCCCAACAGACACATCTACAAAACATTCTGAAAATATACATACAAGTAACATTATTCAGACTGAGCAGGTTACCTTTAGAGATATATATGTATATAGATACATATAGGTAACAGTGATGAACGAAAGGGGCTATGAAGTTGAAAGAGGGCAAGGAAGGATCTATGGGAGGGTGTGAAGGGAGGAAAGGAAAGGAAGAAATGTAATTATAATCTCAAAAAAAGGGGGGATTTTAAATCCGCCGGGACTGGAGTTAGAAGGATGGTTGTGAGCTTCTGTGTGTATGCTGGGAATCAAACCCAGGCCCTCCAGAAGAGCAGCCAATGCTCTTAATGCTGAGCCATCTCCCCAATCCCCAGTCTTCAGTCAGGTTCTTTTAATTATCAAGGGCCTTTCTAAGGAGCTTGAGGCCTAAAAGAACCCTAGCTCATTTTATCAGGGATGATTGTACCTCATCCATAATTTTTTTTTAATTTTGTAGGTGACAATTTAAATCCAAGGGCTACATTTACATATCTATATTATATTTCATATTTTTAAACCAGTAAAGATGAAAAAAAAAGTTTTCATCTTTATGAGAAATTTGGAGTCATCCTTGACTTCCAGCTGCTCCTCGCACTTAGAACCATACTTTGTAAGCTGGGTTTTTAAAATATGCAGGCTGCAGTTGCTGCTCAGGCATTTTGTTTGCACCACTCCCGTCCCAGCCTCTTTCTTTCTCTGCTGTACAGCACTGGCTGTTTTTCTAGATGACCAGGGTTCAATTCCCAGCACTCATGTGGTAGTTCACAACCATTTATAGCTTCAGTTCTAGCAAATCTGAAGGCCTCTTCTGGACTCCTCGGACATCAGGAATGCATGTGGTGCTGAGACATACCTTCAGGCAAAACACCTATGCACACAAAATAATAAAGTGATAATACAATATTTACTTATTTCTGTGTACTCTTTCTGGTGCTCTTTCTTTAGAGCAGGCTAGACTTGAACTCAGAAATCCATCTGCCTCTGCCTCTCAAGTGCTGGCATTAAAGGCATAAGCCACCACATCAGGTAATAATAAAAAGGCTAAAAAATAGATTATATTCATGAAAAGTGTTAAGAATAGAGCAGGACGCCAGGTGTGATGGTGCATGCCTTTAATCTTAGCACTCAGGGAGGCTGAGGCAGGCAGATCGATGTGAGTTCAAGGCCGGCATGGTCTACAAAGTGAGTCCAGGGCAGCCAAGGCTACACAGAGAAACCCTAGCTGCAGAGTGCCATGTTGTGACCTAGAATTTAAATAGTATCACCTGGTGGCCACCTTGTGAGGAGAATTCCCTCATGAGCCATGAGCTAAGGACAGGTAGGCGGCTAAAGGGCCGCTGCAGTAGCGCAGGAGCGGGGTTGTTGGTAGCCGGGAGACAGGTGATTATAGACGGATCGTTATGAAGCCCGGAGTCTCTTTGGTGGGTCTTGCCTGTATTGAGCCTTGAACTTTGGGCCTCACACATGTTGGGCAAGTGTTCTGCCACTGAGCTAACCCCCGCCATTCTGATGGGTGTTTAATGCTCTGACCAAAAATATTTCAGAGTTCATTCCAGACATGGGCTAGCCTTCATCCTTGGCCTATCGACAAGCTGTTCTGCGGATTCTAGAGGACAATGTCGTGAAGGTTATATTTGACAAGCCAGGGTTCTATCAGGGTCTATGGCAAGGATGGAGTGAGAGGCAGAAAATGGAGAGACTAATTGTAGGTCTGGTTCCAGAACTTCAACTATTTCTCTGGCTTTTAGGTTTTTTCTCTTTTCTTTTCTTTTCTTTTCTTTTCTTTTCTTTTCTTTTCTTTTCTTTTTTCTTTTCTTTTTCCTTCCTTCCTTCCTTCCTTCCTTTCTTTCTTTCTTTCTTTCTTTCTTTCTTTCTTTCTTTCTTTCTTTCTTTCTTTCCTTCTTCTAATCTGGAGACTTTCTTTCTTTCTTCTAATCTGGAGAAGAGGCAAAAAGCATTTAGTAGCCTTTAGTGTTAGATTTTCATTATGAGGCTAGGAGAGTGAGCCGTGTCACCCATTGGCTAATATTTGCTGAGAACTGTGTGCCTGGTACCTGCTATTTGCTACTGATGTAAAGGAGCCAAGACACAGTAAGGCCATTTGGGATGACTGTGACACCCAGGGCCTAGGCAAACAGTTTTAACTGCAGGGTGTGCCTGGGGTGAGTGTTTAACTCAGCTCTGGAATGTCAGAGGGAGATTGTGAGAGGGACAAAGGCAGAGCGATAAGCTGCTTTGGTGAAATGGAAGGCGTTGGACAATAGTACCTCAGGCTAGAGGACAGAATGTGTGAAGGCTGGGAGATGAAGGGGTATATTCAGGGTGCCGCAAGCAAAAGATCCTGGGAAGCAAGTGATGATGAGGCCAGATTAGAGAAATAGACATTCATAAACCACAGGGCTCCACAGGGTAAGACTGCCATCACCTTCCTATCCCTGGGCCTTTTTATTTTGTTTGAGCTGCTTGGGTTTCTTTATTTTCTATCAGTAAACGTGCTAGAAATGAATCAAAAACAAATTGGAGCTCACTGTCAGCGACCGCATACTTCTTTCTGATTTTAACAACCTCTGCTTTTCACTTGTCTACTTTGAGGTTTGCATCTGTAGTTAACTCTCTCCTGGCATGTAAAAATATCTGAGAAGGAGTCCCATGACCACAGCTTACAGCTTTGCAATAAGTAAGATGAGAACAAGACACAATTACACCTGTTATTGGCGAGTCTATTTTCTTTCTGTCTTTTGTCTCTATGCTTTTGTTTGTATTTTATTGGAATCCTCCTTTCTTGATCAGGGGAGGAATTGTGCTTGGTGTGGGCCCTAGAAATAGACAGAGGCACATTAACGACTCGATATGTGCATGGGCACTGCAGGTGAAGAAAACCTGCAAACTTCAGTCCAGAAAAACCTACTTCAGGAAGAATACTTAGCCTGTTTTACCGTCCCTCTCACAATTCTCCCGGGCTTTCAGTTCTTGTTCTTGCCCCCCTGAAATGAGAGCAGATGTTTAGTTGTGCATTTATTACTAGAGGTTTTCCATCTGGAAACAGTTTTAGAGATTATATTTAGATTGCGGCTCATCATCTCACATTGAACACTGTCCGCTAGTCAGGAAGTAAACTTGTGGAGGTTTTAGAACCAAGGATACTTGTCCTCCTGGATGCAGAGCCCAGAGAAGTCCTTAGAGGGGACTCAGGTCTGACGTGGAGTTGGGGGCTCATTTCCTCCAGTTGTTGACACTCACAGGAGGCAGACATCAAATGATGAAACACAGCAGTCTCAAGATCCTGTAGGCTTTCACTGGACAGGTTTACCTTTTCAGAACACCAGGCAGTTAGGTGCCTTTGTTAAGGTAATTGATTCCCCAGACATTTATACAGGGTCACAAAATAAGGAGCATGGCATAAATCCTGATGGAGAGATTGGGAAGCAGTTAGTCACTGGCCACTAAGTATTTGTTACTTCTGTAATTTGCAATTAGTCTCTGTATCTGTCTATATGGATATATATTTCAAATATTAGAAAATGTAAATATATTTATCTGTAGATATCTATCAATGGATTTCTATCTTTCATCTCTAATCTTTCCATCATCTATCCTATCTCTCTCTATCTACATCATTATCATCTATCCATCCACCCATCTCTCATCTAACTATATCCTATCTGTTTATCATCTATCACCCTATCTGTCTGTCTGTCTATCTATCTTCATCATCACCATTTTCACAATCATCATCTATCCGTCTCCCTGTCTCTCATCTAACTTCTTCATGTGCAACTTTCACTTGCGTCAAGTGAAGCTTGCTCATAGACCAGGATTTTATAACTCACTCTAGCTGTGTTAAAAGGCTCAATGAGCGTTTTTTGATTTTCATGCTGAACTCTGCAGCAATTTACAGCAGGTCAATTATGGTTTATCTCATAGAGTTCCTGCTGAGGTAGGACTGAGCCAGCAAACATGGGACTTGGGTAGGAAATAGGAGATACTTCTGTTTTGTAGGGGCAAGAGTAGCTTATCCTGTCATTATTGCACTCTGGTGAGCTTTTTTTTTTTTTTTTTGTATGAAAGGTTGCTTTGAATCTTCAGGCCAGGACCTATTCTGTGATCATGATAGCTTTTCAAGCCCTGCTATCTACTTATCTCTTCAGTAGGCACCTGTGCGTTTTAGAATTTTAACTCCTTCTGATGCTGTGATAAGCAGGCAAGCAGAGGGATGCCAACAGAACTGTCTCCTCTTGGAGGGGCAAAGAGACAAAGGCTCTTAGTCTGTCCACATACTCAAGGCCCATATTAACTGGTACAGACAATCTTAGTGCCTACATACTCTTAAAGGCGCAGAGTTTTTCAAGCCTGCCCAAACCAAGCAAAGTTTATAAAATGGGCTTTAATATTATTTATTGTAAAAGAAACAGCTATCTCCCAAAGTTAGCATGAATAGTGAGGCTCAGAGGAAGCTTCTTATAAATGTGCAGGTCACAATGGCTAAATTAGTCCTGTTGGCTGTTCCAGCGGGCAGTTGAGATGTGGTGCTCCCCTCCTGTAAGTTTTGAGTCACCCTCTGACATTCATTCAGTTTCTTTACAATTTTCACGTTACTCCGCTAGGACAGGCTAGGTAAAGCTATAGCAATTGTGGTCCCTATAGATTCAGGTGTTTGAATGCTTGGCTGCAGGGAGGCACTAATAGGAGGTGTGGGTTTGCTGGAGGAAGTGTGTCACTAGGAGGCGGGCTTTGAGGTCTCAGAAGCTCAAGCCATGCCCAGTTGGCATTTCTCTTCCTGCTGCCCGCTGATCCAGATGTAGAACTCTCAGCTCCTTCTCCAGCACCGTGTCTGCTTGCATGCCACCGTGCTTCTCACCATGATGGTAATGGGCTAAACCTCTGAACTGTAAGCCAGCCCCAATGAAATGTTTTTCTTTATAAGAGTCACCCTTACTATGACAGCAACAAACAGCCCTTAATGTTTAGTGGCTAATACAACTAACGTTTAGTTTTGTTCATGCTACAAGATCAGTGAAAATCAGCAGGGAAGCTCTGCTTGTCATAGTCCCTTAGAACTTGAGGCTGATGGGATTTTAACTCAGCGTGCACCCCCACGGTCCCCAGGAAGGGTGAAGGGAGTTAGGCAGAGGTTTGTGTTTGGCAGGGATGCATGCCATTTCTTTGGACAAAGCAAGTTCCTACCAGTCAAGAGATCAGCGTGACTTAGTCCCATCAGATCAGGAGAGAGGAAAACTACAAATGGTAGAATTATACTCTAGGTGGCTGGGGGTGGAGCTCAGTTGGTGGAATCCTCCCCTTGCACTCACACAAAGCCCTGGCACTTATCCCTAGCATCACACAAGGCAGGCACGGTGGCATTCCCTCCAGAGGTTCAGAAGCTCAGTGTTGTCCTCTGCTGCTCAGTGAAGTTTGAGCCCAGCCGGGGATACAAGAGACCCTGTTTCAAAAAAGAAAATCAAACAAAACAAAGTAAAGTAGCAAAAAAAAAAAAAAATCCAATTATAGGCTGGGGACACATTAAACTGCTACAGTACAGGCAGTCACACTTTGTTCCACTCCTGAGGACGGTGCTTTCCCAGAGATAAGAGAATTATTTCACTTAAAAGGCCAAGTCAGTTATTTAAAAGCATACCTGCTTACTGTTTCTGTGTAGTTAAAATGTATAGTCCTTGAGCTTAATTTCTTTATGTCATTCCCGCATGATAAACTTAAACGTTGAATTGAACTGTTACAATTTCCAGTTTGAATTATTCTTTGCACATCAGGTTTCTTTTTAGAATCCTTTTAAGTTCAATCCTGAATCTTTCCCAGAAATACCACCACCACCACTACCACCAGCACCACCAGCAGCACCAGCACTACCACCACCAGCACGGTTATCACCAGCAGCACCAGCACCACCACCATCATTACCTACCCCCTCCCCCGCCTCCACCACCTCATACAATGATTAAAATTTCAAATGAAGATGGCCATAGCTTACTGGATGCTTCCTATGTGAGAATCGTTACTATGTACTTTATCTAACTCATCTCATGCCGTCTCCACAGTAATTCCACGAAGTAGCTCTCATGATTCCTACTTAGCTGATGTGGAGATACAGACCCATAGCGTTTAACCAGTCAACAGAGGAATGTGCCATTTAGGGATCTGGGGTTTGATGCAAGTCAGTCCGACTTCCGGTTCCAGCCCCTGTCGGCTGTATGTTGCAGCTTGTATGTTCTCACACACCTTCATCTAAATGTTCATGTCTTCTTAATGATTTACATTGCACAGAAACATGTTACAGAACATCCCAACTCTGATTAGAGTCCGGAGCTTCAAGAGAAGGCAGCACGTCTTCTGGTTCAAAGCATAGACTTCGACATCAGCCTATCTGACGGTAGGTAACCTCTCTCAGTATCATTTTTTTTTCTGTGAGATAAATCATAAAAGCAATTTGTCTACCTAATCTCCTACGAGGATCCAACAAGCTATTATACACAAAACATACTTAGAACAGTGCTTTGAACATAGTAGGTATCTTATTGTTTTACAATGGTGGACTCTCTGGCTTTTAGAACCTTCCAGGACAGAGGTATGTAGCTGTTCCGTGGCTCTTTGACCTGAGGCACAGATGGTGCTGTGGTTCTTTGGCTGCGTGAGGCTGCACGTGGTTCTAGAGGCATGTGACTACACTTGTCCTAGGTGGCTTTCTGCTGAATCAAGCGGGCTGCTCGAGAACGTTGGAAGAGGCAGGGACTTGTAGCAGAGGCCGCTTCTCCTGCAGAGGTTGACTTCGCTCTGGAGATCCATTGCTTGTCTTTGTGGGGGAAATGCATAGAGTTTTAAGAGTAGCAGCGGTCTCCCATTGGGTTCTGCAATGGTGCAGAGGCAGCTGGAGCAGCAGGTCCTGTGGTTTCTTCACCGAGAAACTGACCACTGTTCTGAGCTTGTTTTTCCGCTTAGTGGTCAGCGCATGGATAAAAAAAGTAAAGATGTGAACACTTGTACAAAAAAATACACAAAGGGTACAATCTTTTCTTTTGCCAGTCAGTATTTTTTTTAAAATAGGGTAAATGTATATTTTAGGGAAAAGCAAAAAGGCAACAACAACAACAACAGCAAACAAACAAACAAACAATCCCAAACAAAAAAAACCTTCCTGGAGTAGGAGGGGCTTCACAGAAGGCATACCCACCAACTAGCAATTCTGAAAACAATGAATCGTGGAGATCTTGGAGCATGGAGGTTGGACTTTGAGAAGCCGAGTTCCAGGTCAGGCTAAGCTGGCCATAGCTTTGCATTCCCAGGGAGGGAAACTGGTGTTTACAAAGCGCCATCTCTGAGCTCTGCGTTCTGCTACATGCATGCATGTTGTCCTTTTTAGAAGACGTCCACAGCAGTCCTGTGCATCACCCGTACTTCTTCCCCGTTTTGAAGGTGAGGAACGTGAGACTTCAGGAGTTCATGCGTTGCTCTGGGGGACCTGTCTGGTGAAGCGAACGGGGCGTGGTTTGAAAGACCGTGGACTCTTTCTAGAGGGTGGAGCCTGCCTGTGGATTGTTCTTCAGGCAGGTGTTGGAAGGCTGGAAACGCCCCTGGATTTAAGAGACTGAGTCTGGTTAAGACAGAAGTGGGGTAGTTGTTAGGGTTTAAAAAGTCATTTATTTTAAATAATATTTTTAGCAGTTCTTTGAGAATGTCATACAGTGTTGAAATATTTTGAACATATTCACTTGCTCCCTCCCTAATGCTTCCATAATCATTCTCTCTACTTTCCCAACCTTTCTCTCTCAACTTTGAGAAATTTTCTTTCTCCATTCAGTTTAATTCCTATTACCCAGCTAGTCTTGGAAATAAGGCTTGCCTTGGCCTGTGGTCAGCCTACTAGGGGATCACATCGTTAAAGAAAACTAGCTCTCCATCTCCCAGTAGCTACCAGATCTCAATATACCCTCAGCTAGGGATGGATGTCATGTCTACCTTTCCCACTCCATGCTAGGATTTTGTCTGGCTAGAGCTTGTGTGCATTGCTGTGAGTTCATATTTGCAACTCTCCTGTTGTGTCTGGATAGGACTGCTGCCTTGATGTAATAAACCATTGCTGGCCTTTATAATCTTTCTGACCCTTGTTCCTAGAAGACCCCCCGAGCCTTTCCAGGAGGAGTGTGATTTGCATATTTAGGGCTGAACACTCCACAAACTCTTATTTTCTGCAGGTTGACGGGGTGAGGGGTTCTGTGCTAATCACCATCTTCTGCAAGGAGAAGCTTCTCTGATGAGAACTCATCTATGGATATAGCAATAAGTCAGGAGTCATTTCAATACTATATTCTTTTACCAGAATAATAGTATTGAGGGTTTTCCTACAGCCGATGACCTATTCTAGCCCCTTTAAACAATGCCAGTTATGGGTTCTATCTCATTGAGTGGCCTGTAGCCCCAATTAGAAAGTGGTTGGTTATTCTCATAATATTTGTGTCACTGTTGAACCAGTGAGCGTATATTGTCAGACCAGTCACTGTTGTAGCTTGCGAGGTTCACAGCTGGGTGAGAGAGAGGATTGCTTTATCTGCTCTGGCAGTATGCATAGCAGTGAAGAGTTAGAACAAGTGAATATGCTCTGATTTAAAAAAAGAAAACAAGTAACAGGATAGGAGCCTACCACAGAGGGCCTCTGAAAGACTCTACCTAGCAGTGTATCAAAGCAGATTCGGTGACTCATAACCAAAACTTCGGCAGAGTGCAGGGAATCATACGATAAAAGGGGGAGTTAATATGACCAGGAGAGGACAGGACCTCCCTAAGGACCAAATATACTTGGGCACAGGGGTCTTTTATGAGACTGTTTCTCCAACCAAAGATCCATAGATCTAACCTAGAAACCCTGCTTGGATGTAGCCCATGGTAGCTGAGTATACAAGTGGGTTTCCCTAGTAAGGGGAACAGGAACTATTTCTGATATGAACTCAATGATTGGCTCCTTTGCCTCCCCCCACCCCCAAGGGAGGAACAGCCTTGCTAGGCCACAGAGGAGGACATGGCAGCCAGTCCTGAAGATACCTGATAAGCTAGGGTCAGATGGAAGGGGAGACGGACTTCTCCTAGCAGTGGACTTGGAAAGGGGCAGAGAGGCGATGAGGGGGGAGGGTGAGATTGGGAGGGAATGAGGGATAGGGTATGGCTGGGATACAAAGTAAATATTCTGTGATTAATATAAAAAATAAAAATTAATAAAATAAAAAAATAAAAAAAAGAAAGAATGAAACTCAGCAACCAATAATTCAGTAGAGTATATGAGCAGAAAACCAGGAGTAGACTTTTGGGCAGCTGAAATCAATGCAGTTTTTGATAAGAAGGGATAAACCGTCTGACTTTGAATCACATTTTCTGGAAGAAGGGATAGGGGTGAGCTTCAAGAAGGCTCTGTCTATTTTTAGTTGGTTGGCAACCTTTCTCCTACTCCTTTTCTTAAGCTAATATTTCAGAAAGATGCCACTGAATTGCCTGATTAAAACATATCAGTGCTTAATTTCGTCACCTAAGGAGGATGCTTCATGGCTGGAAATGAGCTCCTTGACAGTGAGTACTCTTTCCTTCTCCCCAAACTTAATGCAGTACCTGCTATGCTGTAAATACATTCTTGGTAAATATACGGAGCTGAAAAGGCCACTGGGCAATCTTTCATGGTTGACTTGAGCATTCCTCTAGATAAAATGGGATGGATTCTTCTGTCTAAAGTTGCAAGTTATTTCTCATTTAAAAAAGCCATGCATATTAGATAAAACTCATAGCTAAGCGTAAGCAGCAAAGCAGTTTACAGGAATTTTGTTATGCGCCAGGAACACACTGGCTTATGCTTTCGTCTTATGGATAGCAGTGAAGCTGGGGTGAGTTTCCACTCAGGACATATTTGGACTCTTTCTTGTACTCAGTTTATTTGATGGCCACCCAGGTTTCTGCTATTTTACTGCATTAGTTTAAGCTAAAACATGACAGCTATTGTAAAGCTGCACCAGAAAATCAACAGCGTTAGTGATGAAAGAGCTCTTCATTTATGTGTGTGTGCGTGTGCGCGTGTGTGGCCAGGGATGGAAACCAGGCTCTTATGTATGTCAGACCAGCACTCTAGCCCTGAGTTACATCTTTAGCCCCTTCTTATTTTACATTTATTAAATTAAAAAAATATAGTTATGCAACTCCCTCCTTCCCTTTCCTCCTTCTAACCCTGTCCATGTCCCCTATCATTCTCTCTCAAACTGATGGCCTCTTTTTGATTGTTATTGTTATTATTATATATTTATACTTATATAAATATAATTTGCAGAGTCCACTTGGTGTGGTTTGTGTGCGTATGATTCCACTTTTATATTAGCTAACCAATTAAGGGGCTCATCACTGAGAGGGGCTAATTCTCCCTCTCTCAATAGTCATTAGAAATCTGTAGTTCTTTGAGGGCGGGACCCTGTGGGATTTCTCTCTTCTCAATTAGTATGTTGTTTTGTTTTTTTTTTAAGGGGATTTTGTTGTAACACATTCGGGAATTGCACAGATATAACAGACAAGAGACAGAATAAATGGCCAATAAACTAGACTTTGTGAACAGACATACACAGTTATACAATATTGTGCAAAATTATACTTATGGAAGGAGAAAACACATTTTTGTTAATATATGGTGTATCTATAATAATTATTAATAGCATGTCCATAAAGAAAGTGTTTCTGTAGAAGAGAACTTTTAATCCACAGTCTCTGATTACTCCTTTAAACATTAAGTTCTTATAAATTAAACATAACATATCTAAGTACTCCTTAGGGCTGAAGAAAGTAAAAACTAAAATTAGAAACACACTGGAAGGTAAAGAAAAATAAATGAATCTTTTATGCTTATAATTTGGATAAAGTTATTGGAGAACCAGACTAAAAATTCTTCTTCTTTTCCTCATTTTGCTCTACCTTCTGATATATTTAAAAATTTTATTAAAGTTTTAATATACAATATATTTTGATCATATCCCTTTATACCTACAAACTCCTTTCAGATATTCATCTTCTACCCCAGCAAACCAACTTCATGTTCTTCCCCCCATCTCTAAATAACATAAGGCAAAAACAAAGATAAAAAACCCAAACAAAATTAGTAAGACAAGAAAACCCAAAACATAACGAAACCCCCATCTCCCAACATAGATTGTTTTGTGTTGATCAATTTCTCCTAGGGTCTGCTCTGAGGTGTGGTTGGAATACCCAGTGTGACTCTATTAGAGAAAATTGATTTTTCCCTTTCCAGCAGGTATCAACTGTGAATACCTTCTTGATTAGGGGTGGAACTCTGTGTCCACTTTCCCTGATAAGTTTTGGTCTGGTTTGAGCTTATGCAAGCTGCCACAGTCTCTGAGTTTGAATGTGAATCAGCTTTGTTGTGTCTGGAAGATTGTGTTTCCCTGGAGTCATCTACCACTTCCGGCTCTTACAGTCTTTCTGCTCCCTCTTCTTCCTCTCCCCTGAGCCTCGAGAGGAAAGGCTAGATAGAGACATCCTATTTATGGCTGAAGACTCCAAAGTCCCTTGCTCTTTGAGCACTGACCTGTGGTGGGTCCCTGTTGATTACCATTTACCTCCAGAAGATGCTTCTCTGATACGGTTGAGGAGTGCACGGATCCAAAGCATATTCATTGATTTTTTTTTTTTTTTTTTTTTTCTCATTGTTCAGGTCTTGCTGGGCAGCCAGATTGGTAGGCTTCCTCTACTTGCTTTCTGAGGCAGAGTTTTTCAGTGGCGTAGAACTCACCGTGTAGACTAGCGAGGCTGGCTGACTCGTGATCCACCCAGCTCCGCCTTGTCAGTGCTGAGCTTGCAAGTGTGTGCCACCAGATCCGACTCGTTTATTCCCGGGGTTCTGGGGATCAAACTTCGGTCTTTGCACGTTTGCAGCAGGTGCTTTACTAACCGAGGTATTTCCCCAGCCTTGATTTGTTCCAGTGTTTAAACGTTAGAAAGAATGATAGCTACCTAAGTCACGGTGGCCCGACCTGTACGTAAGCACTTAGGCTGACCCAACGGTGTCCCGCAATCCGAGAGCTGTGAACGCTTTCCAGCCCTCTTCCATGAGCTTCTGTGAGCTACAGATGAGGAGAATGACTGGGGAAGGACGCTGAAGCCAAACGTGAGAAAACGGGAAGGCACTCCTGTTTCTTCTTCCCTGGATGCCAGCTGCCTCGTCCTGTCCTTCCAGACTGCTGTTGATTTACGGGGTGGAGACTTTGTGACCCATGTTTGTTTTTATTTTGCTTATTAGTGCTTTTCTCCCCAAGATTATCCAGATTTTTCTCCACATTCTGCTTTATTTATGCGTGTGTAGTCTGTTGTTCTGTCACATCTAGGACCTCCTTTTATTCGTAGTAACTGGTTCTTCCCATGGGGCTGGGAGACATTAAGAGTAAAAGTTATCAGGTTCTGGCTATTACAAATAAAGCTGCTATAAACATGTATGGATATAACCTAGAACCTCTGCTCGGATGAAGCCTGTGGTAGCTCAGTAACCAATTGCTTTCCCATAGGAAGGGGAACAGGGACTATTTCTGACAGGAACTCA
Organism: Rhombomys opimus; assembly: GCA_010120015.1. Classification (NCBI taxonomy): domain Eukaryota; kingdom Metazoa; phylum Chordata; class Mammalia; order Rodentia; family Muridae; genus Rhombomys; species Rhombomys opimus. The sequence continues at coordinate 6,131,138 of REGO01000070.1, forward strand.
ATGACAGGCTCTTTGACCTCCCCACCCCCAAGGGAGGAGCAGTCCTGCTAGGCCACAGAGGAGGACTTTGCAGCCAGTCCTGAAGATACCCGATAAAACAGGGTCAGATGGAAGGGGAGGAGGTCCTCCCCAGGCAGTGGACTTGGAAAGGGGCAAGGAGGAGATGAGGGAGAGAGGGAGGGTTTGGGAGGGAATGAGGGAGCGGGATACAGATGGGATACAGCTGGGATACAGAGTTAATAAAATGTAACTAATAATAAAAAAAAGAAAGAAAGAAAATACCAGCAAAGTGACTTATGAATACATCAAAAAAGAACATCCATAATGGTCAAGAATGCTTCATCCCAGAGATTCAGGGATGGTTCAACATATGTAAATTGATACATGTAATCCACCATATAAGCAAACTTAATGACATAATGCACAAACCATCTCATTAGATGCAGAAATGGCCTTTGACAAAATCCAACACCCCTTCATGATAAAGGTCCTGAAGAAATTATGGAAACAATGGCCATACCTCAACATAGCAAAGGCAACTTACAGTAAGTGCATAGCCAACATGAACGTAGATGGAGAGAAACTCAAAGCAATTTCAATAAAATCAGTAACAAGACAAAGCTGGAAAGGAAAAAGTCAGAGTGTGTTTGTTTGCAGATGATATGATAGCATATATAAGTAGCCCTAAAAATTCCACAGGAAATTCCTAGGTTGATAAACACTTTCAACAAAGTAGCTGGATAAAAAATTAACTTACAAAAACCAGTAGCCTTCCTATATACAAATTACAAATGGACTGAGAAAGAAATCAGGGAAACAACAACTTTCACAATAGCCTCAAGTAATATGAAATGCCTTAGGGTGACTCTAGCCAACCAAATGAAAAACCTGTATGACAAAAACTTTAAGACATTAAAGAAAGAAATTAAAGAAGAAGTCAGAAGATGAAAAGATTTCCCATACTCATGAATCAATAGGATTAATATAGTCAAAATGTTCATCCTACCAAAGTTAGACTACAGATTCAATGCTTAAGAGTAAAAGTTACTGCATCCATCAGAATTACAAGTACAATTACAAAATTACAAGTACAAAATTACAAAGTACAATTTTCAGCTTCATATGTAAACACAAAAACTTAGGAAAGGTAAAACAATCCTGAATAAGAAAAGAACTGCTGGAGATATCGCCATCACTGACCTCAAATTGTACTATAGAGCTATAGCAATAAAAACACCATGGTACTGGCACAAAATCAATGAAACTGAATTGAAGACCCAGACAGAAATCTATATACCCATAGATACCTATTTTTTGATAACGAAGCCAGAAATATACACTGGAAAAAAGACAGCATCTTCAACAATTTGGATGGCTACATGTAGAAGAATTAAAATAGACACATACATATCACCCTACACAAAATTCAATTCCAAATGGTTCCAAAGAGTTCAACTTAAAACCTATTGCACCGAATATGAAAGAAGAGAAAGTGAAGAATAGCCTTGAACTCATTGACACACAAAAAGACTTTCTGAACAGAACATCATTAGCACAGGCATTAAGACAAACAATTAAAACAAAAACTTTGATCCAAAATTTACCTTGCCTATAAGATGTACAGGGATAAAGATAGAGCAGAGATTGAGGGAATGTCCAACCAATGCCTGATCCAACCTGAGACCTACCCCATGGGAAAGAGCCAACCCCTGTCACTATTAAGGACACTCTACTGTGCTTGCAGACAGGAGCCTAGCATAGCTGTCCTCTGAGAGGGTCCACCTAGCAACAGATTGAAACAGATGCAGAGACACAGCCAAATGTTGGGCAGAGCACAGGGAGTCTTGAGGAAGACTGGGGAGAAGGATAGAAAGATCTGGAGGGGACAAGAACTTCACAGGAAGACCAACAGAGCCAACTAACCTTGGCTCAGGGGGGCTTGCAGAGACTGAAGCACCAACCAAGGACTGTGCATGGTCTGGACTTAGGCCCCTTCCACATGATGAGCAGCTTGGAGTTCATGTGAGTTCCACAGTAGGAGTAATGGGGGCTGTCTTTGACAAGGATTCTGTTGCATGCTTTTTCATCACTTCTCCCTGGCGTGGCTAACTTGCCAGGCTATGGTGAAAGAGGATGAGCTAGTCCTGATGTGACTTGATATGCTGGTGGGTTGGTGGTAGTGAGAGCTCTCCTTTTCTGAGGGGCAAAGGAGGGGGGATAGGGGAAAAAGGGAGGGTAGATGGGGCTAGGAGGAGAGGAGGGAGGAGGCTAGGAATGGGATGTAAAGTGAATGAATAAATAAATTAAAAAGGTTGACATTAATAAATGGGACTCATGAAACTGAAAAACTTCTGCATGGCAAAGGACACCATCATTTGGACAAAACAGTAGTTTACAGAATGGAAAAAAGATTTTTACTGACTACATCTCTGACAGTGGGCTAATATCCAAAATATATAAAGAACTAAAAAAATTAGATATCAAGAAAACCCAAATAAAAATTGTTTAGAGGTCTAAACAGAGAATTCTCAAAAGAGGAAACTCAAATGACTCACAAACACTTAAAGAAATGTTCACTACCTTAGTCTCCAGGGAAATGCAAACTAAAACCACTTGAGATTTCATCTTATACCTGTTAGAGTGGTTGAGATCCATAGAACAAATGAGAGCACATGCTGGTGAAGATGTGGGCAAGGGGAACGCTCCTCCATTGCTGGTGAGAGAAAAAACGTGAACAGCCACTATGGAATTAGCATGGCAGTTCCTCAGGGAGATGGGAATCAACCTACATGAAGACCCAGCAATACTACTTTTGGGCATATGACCAAAGGACGCTTCATCCAACCACAGAGACACTTGCTTAATCATGTTAATTTCTGCTTTTATTCCTAATAACCAGGAATTGGAAATAGTCTAGATGTCCTCAACAAAAGAAAGGATAGAGAAAATGTGGCACATTTACACAACAAGATATTTACTCAGTCATTAAAAAAATGAGATTAAGAGATTCATAGGTAAATGAGAGGGCTCTAGGAAAAAATCACCCTGAGTGAGGTAACCCAGACCCAGAAAGACAAATATGGTATGTACTTGCTTAGATGTGGATATTTGCTGTTAAGTCAATGATAATCAAGCTACAATCCATAGAATCATATAGGTTAGGTTTGGAGTAAGGGCTGAGGGTGGGAAAATAAATCTCCCTAGTAAAGGGCAATAGAATAGTTATAAATGGATGAGTGGGGGTACTGGAATGGGAGGATCGGTGGGGATGAAAGGAGAAGAGAATGAAGAATGAGCTAAAATGAAGAGAAAGAGCTAAAATCAAGGGCCAGTTTAGGGGTAGTATGGAAATATAATATGGTAGAAGCTTCCTACCATATGTACATATATGAAAGCAATCGAAATGGAGTCATCAAATAATATGGAGACAGAGCCCCAACTGGTCATCTCTTGTCACCAAATGAAGCTTTCAGTACTGGGATTGGGTTACATTTGATTGTGGTGTTGGCCAAAGGGGTCCCATGGAAATCCATAAACAACTCAGGCTGTTGCCAAGACTATAGGTTGCTGTCTACAAGACAATATCTACACAACTCATTGCATATGGAGAAGTTGAGTCGGTGCCTACATAGAGCCTTTGCCCCTGTGTTCTAGTGTCTTTGGTACAGGAAGATATTCTGCACGCTGCTAAAGGAGAAGCATAAGCACTAACCCAACCACATTGTTTTTGATCTACAATGGTGTTCTGCCTGCGAGATATGTTAGTGCGATGGTGGCACAGAGCTGTGGGAGTACCCAGTCAATATCTGATTTGCCCGAAGGCTTGCTCCAAGAAACGGAATTGCTACTGGACACTGCTCGAGTGACCAAGAGGATTAATATAGAGAATATACAAAGAATAAAAAAAAAAATCGAGGAAACAGTTCAGCCAAAGCCATAAGCTGTAGGCCAGAACTGAAATATCTCAAAAGAAGAAATACAAATGGCTATTAAGTATTTTTTAACTATCAAACATCCTTGGCCATTGTGGAGGTTTCTCAGAAAAGCTAAAAATATAAGTGTCACATTATCCAGTTATGTCACTCCTGGGAACGTATCCAAAGACTATATTCTATTTCAGAGACGCTTGTGTCTCTGTGTGTCCATGGCTGTTATGTTAACAATAACTAGGAAATGGAGAGAATGTGTCTCAACATAATAAAGACTATACATGACAAATTTACAGACAACATCTTGCTAAATGGAGAATCTTTGATCCACTTCCACTAAGATCACTAATGAGACAAGGGTGTAGGAATGGAATGGAGTTGGTCCAGATATGCATCCATGGAAAAATGGATAATGAAAATGTGATATCTATATCTATATATCTATATCTATATGACATATATATATATGTTGTGGAATTAATATCAAGTAAAGAATATTACTTTATTGGGCTTCTTTACCCATTTAGTTTTCAAATAACTGAGACAGAGACATTTTGGATTTAAAATAAGCTCTAGGGCACTAGAGCTGAGCAGATATCAACCTTCTATGCAATTTTGCTATTTCCCAGCTATACACCCCAAGTTGCTTGCCATAATTATTCCTGCCTGGGCTGCTTCTGTTCGGTCAGGCTGTCCCTCATGGCCACGTGCTCATGGTCCCTTCCTGCCCTGTGGTGACTTCCTTCTCTCCTCTTCTTCTCTGCCTTCTACTTCCATGGTCCAATCACCCCCAGCCTGGGAACCTAAGCCCCACCTACTTCTCTTCTGCCCATTTATAGGCTGTCAGCTACTTTATTTAGCTAGAGAACGTTGGCAAGCAAAGTCATACAAAGTCCATACATACACATTGTCACTTGGTGTATGCCATCTGGGAGTCAACCGGATCTTGGGGGCCAGTAATTGGCATTAGAATATGTAGCATGAGACCAACCCCCAACAATCTCCTTTTTTTGTCTAAATAAAAAGGCACTTTGTTTTATGATAATAAACTACATACAGTAAGAACAAACATGAAACAATCAGGAAAACCATCATGTAAGAATTACATTTACAGAGTACAGTCCATTTATATTTGGCAACTGAGCAGGAAGTACTCTCCTGTCTGTTCTATCCCAGGAGGAACCTATCAAATATATATTTATATATAGTATGTGTACATATGTGCATATATACTGTATACATATATAATACATATAAGCATCATGAGTTAGTGAGTACTTACTATATGCAAAGAAATTTCCTAAGGATTTTGCATTTGCTCATTTGTTCCTTGTTACAACAACTGGTTGGCATCATTGCAATTACCACGCACACATTAAAACAGTTCAAATGTGAAAAAGGCCACACAGCCTATGAAGATAAAAACCCAGTTTAGAAGCTGGTCAAGTAAATTTAGGGCTTACCCTCTTAACACAGCCCTATGCTGCCTTTCCTTGGTGATTATGGTGATCAAAAAAAAAAAAAAAAAAAAAAAAAAATAAAAACAAAAAAAAAAAAAAAAAAAAAAAGACACAACCCATAGCCAGTAAAAGCCAGACCATGGAATAGTCCAGTTGAGTCTGCATACAAAATAAACAGGACCTCTTGAATTCCAGGGTAGGACTGAGGAATGGACTCCTGTCTGGAGCCCTTTGTGTGCAAGCCTGCTAGCTGCTGGTCTAAAAGTTAAACAAGTTCCGGGTTTGGGAAAACACAGAGAATCTTTCAAACACTGGACGAGTCCTAATTTAAGCAGCTTGTTGTAATGCTCTGCTAAGTAGCCATTCTCTGACGGACAGGGCCTCGAGATGGAGTACTCTGGGTAAGGATTAAATTGGGATGGTGTCCAGCAGCGAGCTTCAATACAGAAAAGGTCCAGCTGGCACAGGGAGTAAATTGTAAGAGGTCACCTGAGATACCCAGGAGAAATGTAACACCCTCCGACGACCTGCAGAGATTCGATCGCCCAGCACAAGTGGGATGGAAAATCAAGCCAATTTCTCTCTGTCTCAACAGATGTTCTCACTGCACCAGGCAGAGGACTTGGGAACACCCGAACAGTTGAAATTTAGACTGGGCTAAAGCTAAAAGTTTTTGATGTGTCAAAGTAAACACTCCGCTGCTTAAGTATGTATTGAGTACCTGCTCTCTGCCGGGCTTTGTTCAAGGTGCTGCAAACACAACATTGAGCAAAACCGCCTTGGTGTCTGCCTGGCAAGGGCTTGCAATCCGATGGAGAAGGCTGACAGGCCGGCAGCAGTGCGCACAAAGTGCAATCAATAGTTGGACGGGAGGGTCTGGCGTGCTCAGGAAGGAGAGGGCAAAGAGCCTCTTAAGTATTTCAGAGGAGTCGAAGAAGAGGCGATGCTCAAATTGAATTGAGAGCCAGAACTCTATACAGAGGTGCGATTATAGAGACAAGGAAAAAACACATTTGGAGGAAAGTTAAGAGTGGGCTCTGTGGCTTTAGGAGCCGAGGAGTGTTCTTGTTTGAAACCTCATGCTGAGCAGGGGTGATGAGGGGGTTGTGCAGAGATGGGGCTCAGGAAGGTCTCAGGGCCCCAGGAGGCCTATTAAAGAGTTTGGGATAAGAACGCTGTGGTGTGAGCAAGTGACAGTTACAGACATAAAACCAGAAAAGAGGGGTGTTAAAACTGTGATTTGTTATCTTAAGCTGAGAGTATACGGTGTTTTTCAATTGACAGTAAAATTTTACTCCTTCAGTGAGCTAGGATATGAACTGGCATCAGATCCATCACAATGGCTGGTCTGTGCCATCTAAGGACCGGACTCTAGTTACCCGCCTTTTATCTACTGTGGTGATTCAGATTCCCCAAATTTATTTCACTTAACTAAAATATGTCTGTAAGAGTTAGGGTGTAGTTCAATGATAGAATTCATGTTTAGCATGTGAAAAGCTAAGTAGTTTAATAGTTACAACAACAAAAAAATAGTCACCTGATCAAACAAACAGAACATACTTGTAGTATTAGAATTATGAACCTCATTAAACTCTTTGGGGTCAGTACACCCATCACCCCCAGTTCACTGATGAGACGCATACAGCTACTGTGTAGCAGCCACGTGGCTCTAGCCAGCTTAGGGGAACACTGTGCTCAACCCACACCACAGGGAGCCTCTGTGATTCACTTGAAAGGGGATAAAGATGAAATCGATACAGCGCCAGCCTGAGTAAGCACCACGGACACCAGTCCTCTGGATAGACAATGGAGGCAGAGCCAGTCTGGGCTTATAACCATGAATACAGTCCAGCGTCCCCTTTTCCAGTCCAGAGGCTGGGCAGATAATGCCAAATCACAATCCTGTGGGAGAAGAGTGATGAGCGAGGGTGGCAGCATGTGGTCAGCTCATGTCCTCAAGGGCACAAAGCCCCCAGGAGACGATTCCCACAGGGAAATAACACTCAAAGTTCCCAGCGAAGAAGACATGGGATTTTAGTGGCTGGACGAAGGAGGACGAGACACTGAGTTGGAGAATGGTTTTGTTCAAGGACTATCAACTTGGAGATGGGGGAGATGGAGGCAGAATGCAGAGAATGGAGCCGGGCAGTGGGCTGAGGCAGGCTCATCCCAGCAGGACTGTGACAACAACATTCAGAACAGCCTTGTGCCATGCGCTGAGTCGCAAGAAGCCATACCACATGGTGCCCCAAATGTCCGTGGGTAAGGGGTTTCTCTAGCCTAACTCTTATTGAATTTGCTCTTTAATAGTGTCACACACGTATAAAGTGTGTGTATGAAGTACTGTATCCTGCATCCTCTCTAGTCTTCCGTTCACCTCTGTTAACGCACCTCCCAGTAACCCCCTTTAAACACAACATTATTGAGGAGTATTTTACGTGTAAAATTTGCATGCTGTCTTAGTTAGGGTTTCTATTGCTCTGATAAACAAACAAACAAACAAACAACAACACCATGATCAAAAGCAAGGTGGAGAGGACAGGGGTGTGCAAATCCAGATAACAACTTGGAGGCAGGAGCTGATAGAGGAGCACAGAGAGGCAGTACTTACTATTTGATCCTCACAGCTTGCTCAAGCTGCTTTCTTACAGCACCCAGGGCCACCAGCCCAGGATGGCACCACCCTCATCAATCATCAGTCAGGAAAATGCACCACAGACTTGCCCACATGCTAACCTGGTTGGGGGCATTTTCTCAATTGAGGCTCCTCCTTCAGAACGGCTCTAGCTTGTGTCAATGTCAAGCTTTCTTAAAACCAGACAGCACACTTACTGCTAACATAGAATTCAGTTTTTAATAACTATAAGATAAATGATACAACTATCTGCAAAATCTGTCTCAACACTTTCACTCACACCCCTTTAGGGATGCTCAAGCCCATGTACAGCCTCTACCTTCGGCCTCAAGCAATATTTCATAACACTCTGCAGTCTCCTTTCTGTGGCTTCTTTCATTTAGCATGTTTTTGAGGTTCATCCCTGGCAGAGAAAGAAACAGAAGGTCCACATTCTTTTATTGCTAAATACCATGACATTGCAGCCATTTTAGCTGCCGAAATTAGAAATGAACGCACAACAATGTAATAAGCACAACTGATAAAGAGGATTCTATTTACTTCTCAATCATGGACTAAAGCTGAGTGCTCAGTTTTGAACTGTCTTTTCCTGCAAGTCATTTCACCATGGAAATCCAATCTTGTGAGATCATAGATCATCCCTTTTAAGTTGCGAGAGGGACTTATAAAAAGAGTAAGTATTCTGCTTCAGGATTATACACCTCTAAAAACAACAAGAAGAAAAATTAATTCCTAAATCTCTACCCCAACACACACACACACACACACACACACACACACACACACACACACACAGAGAGAGAGAGAGACGGGGGGGCAGTGAAGGAACGAGGGAGAGAGAACCAGACAGACACAGAGAGATTTTCTGAACAAGCCCAACAAAACAAACAGAATTTTAAGATTTTTCCATCATAAATTAAAATTCCCATACCAGTGGTGAGTTGAAGTACTGCCCTTCGTTTCTTCTCAACACAGACAATACGTTTTAGAAAGTATTCCAACTTCATATAATCACATCCATGTTGACTGTATGAACACACATATCAAAGAAGGTAGACATCCCAAGATGCAAAGGAGGAAAATCAATCAGGTGATCCTGGACTGAGTTTAGCTCTTTATAGCGCCACAGTAACCAGCCGCAGCAGCACCACCAAAAAACCAATTACTTTCTCATTGGGGTAGCAGTTAAGTTATACCAAAGCACCAGAAGATCATTGTGTCTACCAAAAAAGTAGGGGCCTAACCTATTTTTCAATGACACTGATTCCATATCTGAGCCAAGAGAAAAAAGTCCGAGTTGTCAAATGAAGGCTTTTGCCAAGAGTTTTAAGTACAGCTTTTCCTAGGTAATAAAAACGCATGTAGCTGCACCATACAGGTCACTCTAGAGTTCAAGCATACTACAGAATTTATCCTTTCAACCGGCCTTACTAATAGTTTTTACTGAAGTGGCTTTGGCTTCTCACAGCTCCTTTCTAATTTAGAAAGTACTTCAGGCAGCTTTTGGAATAGAGAGGGAAGAAATAAAAGAATGAAAGAGCCACATTCTTTATTCTTTGCCCGATGGTCTCCATCCCCTTCCCTACGCTAGAAGAAATCATCCTTCATCTTGGTGGGGTCCCTGGTCAGCTGAGGACCATTTCTGGGCATGGAACCAGATTGTCCCTAATATTTGCAATGGTACCCAATTTAGTGCTTATCAGGAGATGGTGGCTTCATGCTCTCTAAATCCTGATTCATAATTGGGAAATGCCATAAAGAATCTTACTCATGATCTTGTTCCACTGCTTCATTTTACAAGTTAGATCCTCAAGGTCCAGAAAATTAAATGGCCTACTCATATGCCCTACTCAAGTCACCTGATATGTTACCAGAGTAAGACCCAGTCTTCTCTACCCTATGGAGTCACATATTCTGTTGTGTTTAGATGTCTTCAAGTCCATTAGGCATCTGATAGGTCTTATCACTCATGACTGATAAATCATCTTCACATTTACTCAGAAATGGTTGAGTTTATTCATCAGTATTTGTGCATGTGAATGACACTTCCAGCTGCCACCTTGACTATCATTTGAGCTATTATTATTATTAATTTACTTTCTCATTTATTACATCCTGACCACAGCTCCCCTTCCTCCTTTTCTACCAATCTCTCCCCCTTTTCCTGTCCCCTCTCCACCTACTCCTCCTTTGCTTCCCCCCAGAAGAGGGAAGTCCTCTCAGGAATATCAACCAAACACGGCACATCAAGTCGCAATAAGACTAGGTACTTCCCCTCATATCAAGGCTGGAGGAGGCAACCCAGCAGGAAGACAAGAGTCCCAAAAGCAGGCAAAAGCATCAGAAATAAAGCTTCCACATCCACTGTTAGGAGTCCCAGAAAACCACCAAGCTGCACAACGATAACATATGCAGAGTGTCTAGGTTAGACCCATGCAGACTTCCTAGTTGTTAGTTTAGCCTCAGTGAGTCTCTATGAGTCCAGGGTTGTTGATCCTGTGGGTTTTCTTATGGTGTGCTCGACCCTTCTGGCTCCTGAAATCCTCCCTCCAGTTCTTTCACAGGATTCACTGAGTACCCGCTGCATCTGTTTCCATCAGGTGCTGGCTGGGACCTCTCTGACGGTGATTATGCCAGGTTCCTATCTATGAGTATAGCAGAATATCATAAAGAATAATTTCTTTCCTTTTTTTTGGGGGGGGGTGTTTGATTCTATCCTAGGTTTCTGGGCCATCCTGCCTCTGGTTTCTAGTTCTCCAGGCAGTATCAGGGGTGGGCTCCTCTCATGGCCTTGGGCCTCAAACTAGACCAGTCGTTGGCTAGCCACTCCCACAACTTCCGTGCCACCTTTACCCCGGCACATCTTGTAGGACAAATTGTAGGTCAAAGGTTTTGTGTCCCAATCTCTCTACTGGAAGTCTTGCCTGGTCATAGGAGATGGCCAGTTCAGGCTCCATATCCCCCGTTACTAGGAGCTTTAGCTAGGGGCCTCCTAATAGATTCCTGGGGGTTTCCATTGCACTAGATTAATATCTTGCTCAGAATTGTTCCCCAATTTCAGTTGTTTCTTCCGGTACTCTCTCCCTCCACCCTCTCCACAACCCAATCCCTCCTGTTGCCATCTCCACCCACCCCCATGTATCTCCTCTGGATTATTATTTTAACAATTCAGTCTTGAAAAAGAGGTCTTGTGAGTGAAAAAACATGAAGGGAACAAGATCCCCAAAAATTTGTGGTGTGGATGAAGTGCCTATCCATCTTTCCAGAGAGCTATAATTCCAGCAGGACAAAGCTAGGTAGTGAGTGTGACTTTACTGTTTTCAGTTACTGGCCTTCATGACTGACCCAGTTGCCTTTATCCATTGAGAGTGATATTCTATTCAATTCTTTTTTTTTATATCTTAGCACCTCCTGTCAATCACAGCTCAAGGATTCCTGGGACATTCAGGGTTGGATGGAGATGCTTTATTGTTTCAGTTTATCAGCTTTTTACTCTACTTGCTAACCTCTTAGACTTGGAGGGTGAGTGTACCACATTTGCAAGACTTTATTGAGTTTATGGTTTGTTTCTTTGTTCTAGTTGACATTTAGATTGAGCTCAACTAGTGGCCACGCCTGTAGATCTTTCAGACCATCATTGGAAGCATCCTATTTTGTTTTCCTTCTTTCTCTCATCCTTCTGGGGAACCTTCATGTCTAGTGATGATATTGAGGTTTTCCTTCAGCTCCATTTACCTCCTCTTTTTCATACAACTCACGTTTCACATGAATTCTGGTCTAACTTTATAAACCAGAGACCTCGAGCAGGGCATTTACCCTCGTAACAATGCTGCAAGACATATCTTATTGTGATCTTCATTTTGTTGATAAGGTAAGTCAGATTTGAGATATTAAACAAGAGTTAGTAAGTGGAAGATGAAGGGATTTAGATGCTAGGCTTTCAGCTAGTATATTATTCTGGGCACATCCACCTTAATACAGTGCTTCCAGAGTCTTAATCTTGCTGTTGGAGTTATACACATGTCTCAGGGAGTATTAGTATCAAAGCCAAGTGAGGACCATGGAATTATTTCTGGACTTAAACTCTCAGATAAAGAATCTCATGTCATTTTTACTTGGTATTTGAAGTTTCATCTTTTTTCTCAAAGAATCTGTGGTATTGAACTAGGACTATTATTCTTTTTTCCCTCTGTTCCCATCACCTGTAGGATATGTGTATCTCCACAGAAAGAACCCAGGAGAGTATGAAGTTAATTACCTATTTTAATTGTGGACACCTTTAAAATGCCATGGAAGGAAACTACAGTTTCAAGTTCAATGACAGGAAGTCCCCTCTCTGCTGTTGTAATGGAGTGGTCAAGAATGAATGCTATGGTTTGAACATGTCCCCCCTAAAGTTCATGCATCATAAACATAATGATATGTTAATAGTATTTGGAATAATTAGGATTATATAAAGTAATGTGTGCAGGTCGTGATGAGGAAGACAGACTCAAGCTGGCTTCCTTGCCTTGTCTAGCCATGTTATACCTTCTACTATGGTATGATGCAGCAAGAAGGTTCTCATCAGGTGCCAAGCAGGTACTGCCACCATGCTCCTGAGAATCTCACTGTCTAGAACCATGAACTTCTATTAAATGGCCATTAACAAATTAACTTCTATTCTTTACCCATTATCTGGTCTTAGGTATTTTAGTATCATTGGTTACACAATGAAAACATTGGGTAGCATGAAGTATAGACATTTATTCTCATGCATTTCTGGAACTTGGCAAGTTTAAGACCAAGGCCTTGGACTTTTTTTTAACTATTTATTAAAATATATTTGAAACGCTTCCCTAAGTATATCTTTTTTTTTTGAAAAATTTCCACTTTTTATTTTAAGTTTTATTAATTACACTTTATTCACATTGTATCCCCCCATGGCCCCTCCCTCCTTCCCTCTCAATCTCACCCTATCTCACCTTTCTCCACGCATGCCCTTCCCAAAGTCCACTGATAGCGGAGGTCTTCCTCTCTTTCCTTCTGATCCTGATCTATTAGGCCTCATCAGGAGTAGCTGCACTGTCTTCCTCTGTGGCCTGGTAAGGTTGCTCCCCCTCAGGGGGAGGTGATCAAAGAGCAGGCCAATCAGTTCATGTCAGAGACAGTCCCTGTTCCCATTACTATGGAACCCACTTGGACACTGAACTGTCATGGGCTACATCTGTGCAGAGGTTCTAGTTTATCTCCATCAATGGTCTTTGGTTGGAGTATCAGTCTCAGAAAAGACCCCTGGGCCCAGATTTTTTGGTTCTGCTGCTCTCCTTGTGGAGCTCCTATCCTCTCCAGGTCTTATTATTTCCTACTTCTTTCATGAAATTCCCTGTACTCTACCCAAAGGTTGGCCATAAGTCTTAAGCATCTTCTTTGATACCCTGTAGAGCCTTTCAGAGGCCCTCTGTGGTAGGCTCCTGCCCTGTTTCCTGTTTTCTCCCTCCTCCGATGTCCATCCTCTTTGCCTTTCTGTATGGGGATTGAACATTTAACCAGAGTCCTCCTTCTTTATTAGTTTCTTTAGATGTACAGATTTTAGTAGGTGTATCCTATATTATATGTCCACTTATGAGTGAGTATATACCCTGTGTGTCTTTCTGCTTCTGGGATTGGACTTTTTTTTAAAAGAAAAATTCTATTCATTTTATGTGTATGTGTGTCTGAGTGTATGTAATGTGTACCGTGTGTGTCAAGAGCCTTCAGAGGTCAAAAGAGGGTGTAAGATCTCCTGGAACTGGAGTTACAGCTGGCTGCAAATTGCCATGTAGGTGCTGGGAACTGGCCCTGGATCCTCTGCAAGTGCAGTAGCTGGCCTTAACCACCGAGCCATCTTTCCAGACCCTGCTATGGCCTTCTTCTTGTGTCCATATAGGAAGGAAGATAGACTCACGAAAGAGGGGTAAGCTCTGAATTCATGCCACAGAGGAGCAAACTCATGTTATCACCCCTTCTTATAGGGGCATCAGTGAACCCTTTCAGCAGGACATGGTCTTCCCAAAGACCTCACCTCCATACAGCTACATGGAAGGTTAAGTTTCCAAGGCAGGGATTTGGAGGGACACATTCAGAGTAAAACAATGTTTTACTTTAAAGCTATAAAATTTTTTTCAATAGATTTTTGTGTGATCTGAGAGTACTGTTTTCCAGCAGAGAAGCAGAGAAAATGTCCATATGTATCTGTTTGTCTTGACCTTTAGTTAATCTTATTTGGTGTTTTTCCTAATGTTGTATGGCTTATGGTTTACTTTTAGGTTGCAAGTTGTCACAAGCTAAAGCATGAGTTGATACGGACTATGATGATGTTATTTTCTTCACTGAAAATTTCGGCACCGACTCTAACAAGACTCTACAGTGAAGCTGTGCACTCGATGTTTTCAGCTACTGTTTGGGAGGGCATCTTATTGGTGTTGGGACTAATAAAACAGAGAGTTTGGAATTTGGGATGGGCCCTGAGTATCTGAATCCTAAAGTAGTGACATTCAGAGACCTTTCTTTTTTCAGTCTGGTTTCGGAGAAGTTAGATAGATTGAACAGAAAGAAGCTTTACCTGACATTTATGTCTTAATAAAAATCCTAGCTACTGAAAGGATGCAAGCAGCACCAAGTCACTGCTCTATCCTGGAGAGATGGTGCAGTCACATAACACTGACTCCAAAATCTCCAGATGTGCATATGGTTTGATTTCTCTTGTGCATGCTCTGATTATATTTAGACAAAACTTCCCAGAAGGTGCCTTTCTGTTTTGCCCCAGATTAATGAGAATGCTTGGCTACACTCCCTGGAAGAAGGCTAAGTAAGATTAGCTATGCATTAACTTACTTGAAATGGTAATTAGGGGGATCTCTCACTACAATCACCCTGGGCTCTGTCATCTGTCAATTTGCCAAATATGAAAAATAAGATGTGACCACCGCACAGTCCCAGAAGGAAAAAATGAATTCTCCTCAAATCTGTAACATTTTTATCGGTATCATGAAACCTGAAGGGAGGCGGCTACATGCAATTCGGTGAGCTCAGTTGGCTTTTGAAAAGAACAAATGCAACCAAGAAATTTCACATTACAGAGCCAACTATGCAGAAACTCCACTAAGTCTAGACTCTCACAGTGGCAGCTCTTGCTTCTACTGTAGAAGCATACAATTTGGGGGTACTTCGTATGTATTAATAGTTTGATTAAGAGCTTTTGGCTAGGAAGATATGTTACACACAGGCATTAAGGAAAAATCCTTAAACCTATATTAATTGTGCAATGCTGAGCTTGAGTTTGTATGTTTTTAAAATTTTTTAAAAACTTATTCAATTATACTGTTTATTTAGCCCCCTTTCTCATCTCCTCCCAACCCTGTCCTCCCTCCCTCTACTCCTCCCATACCCCTCCCCCAGTCAACTGATAGGGGAGGTCCTTCTCCCCTTCCATCTGACCCTCTAGCCTATCAGGTCTCATCAGGACTGGCTGCATTGTCTTCCTCTGTGGCCTGGTAGGGCTGTCCCCACCCCCCCCTTCAAGGGGAGGTGATCAAAGAGCCAGCCACTGAGTTCATGTCAGAGACAGCCCCTGTTTCCCTTACTAGGGAACACACTTGGACACTGAGCTGCCATCTGAGCAGGGATTCTAGGTTATCTCCATGCATGGTCCTTGGTTGGAGTATCAGTCTCAGAAAAGACCCCTGTGCCCAGATTTTTTAGTTCTGTTGCTCTCCTTGTGGAGCTCCTGTCCCCTCCAGGTCTTTCTATCTTCCCCTTCTTTGAGTTTGCATGATTTTTGAAGAAATAAATAGACTCAGCCTCCAGGTGCTTTTGTTTAATTAATAGTGAGTGATTCCCTGTGAGGCCAGACTTAGGATTTTTGGCTTTATAATCTTTCCCATTTCTCATTGAACACTTTTTTTTCCCCATCCCAAACAGGGAGAAACTTGAGATCAACCTGAGTGATTGTTTATTATCTTTTCATCGTAATGCTACCTCAACTAGTTGTCCTAGTATGTAGCTCAGGCTGGCTTCTAGCTTGTGACTCCCTCATATTTGACCTCCCAAGTGCTGGGATTGTAGGTTTGCACTAACATACCTGGCTCGACCAAGGCTAGACAAGTCTCCTACAGTAGACCAAGATCTTGTGACATCACTTGGTGTTATTAGAAAAACAATATCAGTCTATTTACCACCTTCTGACTTATGCTCATAATTTCTCCATGTAAAGGAACAGTGACTTCTTTTGTTGGGAACTGGTTTAGCACTAGGGTAATAGTTCTTTCCTTTCCTCTTTTTCATTGGTTTTTGAGACAGTGTCATGTAGCCCAGGCTGGGTTTTCATCTTTGTTTCTGCTTCTTTCACTTGGTACTAGAATTACTGGTATGTATGGCTATACCCAACAGTATTTCTTCTTTTTTGTTTTTTTAATAATAATAATAATAATGATTATTATTTACAATTTATTTACTTTATATAATTGCTGCAGCCTCCTCCTTCATCTTCTCCTGGTCCCACCTTCCCTCCTTCCTTTCCCCCTATGTCCCTCCACTAGCCCACTGATAGGGGAGGTCCTCCTCCCCTACTGCCTGACCTTAGCCTATCAGGTCCCAGCAGGACTGTCTGGATCTTCTTTCTCTGTGACAACTTGCCAGGGGGAGGTGATCAAAGAGCAGGCAACCAAGTTCATGCCCATGCTCCCCTTACTAGGGAACTTCCATGGAGACTGAGCTGCCCATGGGCTACAGCTGAACAGGAGGTCTATCCAGGTCTTCTCCATGCATGGTCCCTGGATGATTCATCAGTCTCTTCAGGCCTGGATTTTTGTCTCTCCAACAATATTTCTTAAGGATCATAGTAATTCATAAACTGTATAATCCCCAGTGCAGTAGATTGTCATGTTATAGCCCTAACCTTTCGTGTTTCTATTTGGAATTTTCAGTCACTAGAAGTTTCTTAACCAGCAACTGAAGAGCACATACAAAAAGAACCACAGTAACAACCCAGTCTACTCCTAACGGTCAACCTCTAACTTGCCCCAACAACTTCACATCCAAGTAAGCTTTCAAATTAAGGTTAGTTCAGCCAAGTGGGTTTGTTTTCTATTACTGCTGCAACAAATTGTCATAAATGTAGTGAGCTGAGACATTGCAAATCTAAGATGTCTGTGCTCGGGAGCACAACAAAGGTGGGTGGAAAACGTCCAAAGAACACAGGAGACTGCATTTTTCCTGCGGGTGGGAAGAGAGATAGAGATAGAGATAGAGACAGACAGACAGATAGACAGACAGACACAGAGAGGCAGTTGCTGTGTCTTTTCCAGCTTCTAGGGGCTGCAAGCACTTCTTAGTTCCCGTCCCTTCCTCCACCCTCAAAGCCAGCAATGGCAGACACAGTCTTCACTTTGCCTTTCTCTGCTACTGCTTATCTCTACAGCCACAGCTGGGCAAGATCCCCCGCTTTCAGTCTTTACAAAAGCTTTATTTATTTTATGTATATGAGTGGTTTACGTGCATGTATCTGTGGATATGGGTATCATATGTGTGCTTGGTGCTCACTGAGTCTAGGAGAGGGTGTTGGCTCCCCTGGAACTGGAGTTACAGATGGCTGTGAGCCACCATGTGGGTGAGTGCTGTGAACTGAACCTGGATCCTCTGGGAGAGCTCTTAGCCCTCAAACCATCTCTCCCGATCCGAGAGTGCCCACTTTTAAAGGGCCGTATGATTAGTCTGAGAGCTTTTGCCAAGAAGACAATAAAAACCTCTTCATCTCAAGGTCCATGGCCCTAGAAACATCCCCCCCCCCGTTAGGTAACCTATGCACAGGTTCTGGGGAATAGGATACAGACAACCTTGGACCATTATTCTGCTTCCCACAGCAAGGTGAGTCGACCCTTGTGCACTTTGAAATCTTCCTGCTATGAAAGCAGCTTCATTATTTAATAAATAAACGATAAAGCTACATTCTTTGCTAATTTACTGAAGGGTATGTTACTAGATCTTTTTGATGTGGTATTTTGGCTTCTACAAAGCAAAATGCTTTTCCATTGTTACAGCAGAAATATACTGGGAGACAAAAATATTAACCACAGTTTCCATAAATGGAGATCAAACTGAGGTCCGAAGGCGTCCGGATTCCCGTAAAGCTGAAAGTACAGTAACGGTCTATGTTATGTTTTGATTTTTAAAAGACAAAACACAAAAGTCTTAACTGAGCACAGAAAACTTATATAATCAAAGACAAAAGTCCATTTTTCAACATATCTACATATAGGTTATCGCTTTCTAAATAATTTACTTTCTGAGTAAATCTTGGTCAAAATGGAAGATACTAGAATGCTTCGATATCCTGGGACACACTATGTACTGATGATTCTTCTTGTTGCTGTGACAAGATAGCTGACAAAAACAGCTTAAAGGAGGAAGTTCAGTGCACCCTGGCAGAGAAGGTACGGGCAGTGGCAACATGAGTGGGCTGATTGCGGAGACTTCCTTGGCGCGTCCTGAGGGGAATGTCTAGGAGAGCCAAGAAGTTAAGGGTTTTCTAGTACAGAGACAGCGGTGATGGGATTGCTGTCGGCACTGAATAACTGGGACAGGAGATGGAGCCACAGGAGACGTGTGTGTGTGTGTGTGTGTGTGTGTGTGTGTGTGTGTGTGTGTGTGTGTGAGATCCAGCAACTCTCTTTGGTTCAAGTGTGATTTCAGAAAAGGCCCCCGGACTTTCCTGGTTGTAGGAAAGGGTGGGGGAACGAGAGGACAGGGAGAAGCAGGAGAAAATTGGTAGCAGAAGGTGGATGATGAGGAAGAGACTTTAATTTTTGGCAGGAGAAGAGAGGTGGGTTAATGGCAAGACTCAGAGGCATTGGGGACTGTGTTAAATGTATTGTTTGGCTTATTAAATTCTTCATATTCAGGCATTATGACCCCACTTTACAGATGAGACAATTAAGTGAGAAACTTCCAAACCAACTTTTTTAATTTTTAATTTTCTTAAAAATTAGTTACAGTTTATTAACTTTGTATCCCAGCTGTATCCTTCTCCCTCATTCCCTCCCAATCCCACCCTCCCTCCCCCATCTCCACCCTGCCCCCTTCCAAATCCCCTAATGGGGGGGGCCTCCTCCTCATTCATCTGATCCCGTTTTATCAGGTATCTTCAGGACTGGCTGCAAAGCACTCCTCTGTGGCCTAACAGGAATGCTCCGCCCTTGGGCGGGGGGAAGGTCAAAGAGCCAGCCATTGAGTTCATGTCAGAAATAGTCCCTGTTCCCTTTACTAGGGTACCCACTTGGATACTGAGCTACCATGGGCTACATCTGAGCAGAGGTTCTAGGTTATATCCATGCATGGTCCTTGTTTGGAAAAACAGTCTCATAAAAGACCCCTGTGCCCAGATATATTTATTTGGTCCTTGTGGAGCTCCTGTCCTCTCCAGGTCATACTAATTCCCCCTTCTTTCGTATGATTCCCTGCACTCTGCTGAAGGTTTGGTTATGAGTCTCAGTATCTGCTCTGATACACTGCAAGGTGGAGTCTTTCAGAGGCCCTCTGTGGTAGGCTCCTGTCCTGTTACTTGTTTTCTCTTACACTTTGGATTGATTTCCAAAGTGGTTGTACCAGGCAAACCAACTCTTGCTCTTTATCATCCACAGAATAACATGGATCTGATGGGGGCCGAGACCTACCAGGGCTAACTATCCGCTGTTCAGCTTGCCTCCCAGGGGTACCCTGAGGGATGCTGCTGCCCTGAGGTGGCCCCTAAGACCACCTTTTTTTTGGAATTGCCGTCCCCACAGAGGACTTTGGTAGATGTCAGTGTTTGGATATGGATACCATGGCAGTCAGGCACAAGTGTAGGGGTTAAGAGATGGGAGAGAGCTTTTCCCTACCTGCCTCAGCCAGGACATTGCACCATCGCCACCTTGCTTCATCTGGTAGTTTCCTGTCCATCACGTGGGAGTCAGGAGCTGCAGAGCTGAGTGGGTTTGATCATGCCAGGTCTGCAAGATGGCTCTCATCCTACCCAGGGTAGTAGATGAGAGAGAGCCTGAGACTCCCCCTCTCCCTACAGGGCCGCGACTTACCTGGTTCTGAAGGGTATGTTATTCTCTCCTTATGCTTGGGATCATCAGGCTCAATGCTTCAAGCGATTCTGTCCCTGCTTGTGCAAAGGTAGCACCCTGTATGTTAAACTCATAAGGAGCGAGTGTGTGCGCTCATTAGCCCCTTTCCCCAACAATAAAGAACTGTGAAATCAAAGTGAGCCTGGTGGACGCTCACTAAGTCAGTCAGCGCCAGCCTATGTGTTCAGTCAGCGCTCTCCAGCAAACACCACCCTCCATCATTTGAGTGACAGCATGAGTGGTAGATTCATGGTAGGCATCAGCTGACAGGAAGAAAAGATGCCCTCCACAAATTCCAACTCTTAGATGAGAATATATATATATGATGAATATATATATATGATGAGAATATATATATGATGAGAATATATATATATGAAGCCAAAGGGATCAGCTTATTTTCAAGTAAGCCAGAGCAGGTTATAGATTACAGCAAAGGCTTCACCTGGAGAAAAAAAAAAAAGTACAGGAATAAACTGGGAGAAAGTTGGAAGCGGTGTATCCAGGGACTGTTTGCTGGAGCTGTGGAGCCGGGGGAGTGTGTACCTACCACTTGGCATGAGGGAGGTCGGGGGACACTGCAGAGGAGCGGAGGGAGGCCCACAGAGCTGAGCCGGAGTAGGTGAGGGTGTTGGGGCCCACAGAGCGGGCCTACCTTACAGAAGACTCCCAGGGCTAAAGGAAGTCGATTGTCCTTGGCCACTAGCGGGAAGACGAAGGTTCACTGAGACGCCCTGTCCACGTGGGCTAAACTGAACCGAAGACAGATCTGAAAGGGGAAAATACCTCGGACCAGCTACGTGTGTCGCTCATGTTTAACTCAGGTGAAATCAGAGGGGTCCTTTAGAGGTAATTTGGATTTGATAACACAATCGAACAGTTTGTTTGCCAGTGACTTTAGCTTTAAAGACGCTCCCGTCCCACCCGCCCTCCCCCCCCCAGCAATTAATCACGGAGACACTGACATTGCAGCCAGCCTCCCGCCGGTACATCGCTGCGGAGCAGATACAAGCTATTAAGCAGACAGCGGCGTCTCCGAGGGGAGATTGAGCAGAATGAATGTTGGTCTTAGGGGTTCCCCGAGCCCCCTGAAGAGGCTTGTGGCCTTCGGTGGGGCTCTTCCCTCTAGAGGTGAACAGCCCAGGACGGGGCAGAAGCCTGCACCTCTCCTCTGGGGCAGGGCGCGTTTGTTCTCCCTGGAGCTCAGCCCTGTTGACTTCCCCTGGTACCCCCTCAGCCCAGATGTTACTGATGCCCCGCGAGGAAGCCACTCTAAAGACCCGCGTGGGGCCCATTAACGCCTCAGCAGCAGCTCCCCTGCGAGCGCTGCCACAGCAAGACATCATTTTAGGACTCCAGGCTGTACCCGCAGCGTGAGAGCCGGTTTTAATCTAGACTCCGTCTCCTCATGCTTCATTGTATTTAGAACCGGATATATATATTTTTTCCTGCCATTATTTGGTGATTTTCTTGCAAAATAAGCCGTTTTATGAAAAATGCCTGATTATTGCTGCCGGAAAAATTCATATCCAACAATTTGCTGTAAATGACGGTCTTTAAAAAAAAGTTAGGATTGTTTAGACAAATGCAAATATTTTCAACAATTATTTTGCATTTAAACACCGCACAAAACCGCCCTCTCCCCATGTCCCCTTCTTTACCTATGTGTAATGTTTTAGTGACGCGAACACAGAACAAAAGTCTTAGCTGGATGGTGTTTATCCTTTTCATCCGTCTTGTAGGAGGTCTGATCCATTGCAGCAGAAACCATTTGACCCTGAGTAAATACTTAGGCGGTTAGGTCCAGACAGATAGATGATTAAGGGACGACGTATTCCCTTGACAGTCAAAGCTCAGAATGCTGTGAGCTTGGAGCAAGAGAACCCAGCAGCAGGGAGGGGGTGCTTTATGAGCTCTTGGGAGCTTAAGCCTCCTTTTGCAAACATGAGAAGTTCAGTCCCCCGCCCTCCCACCCCCACACTTAAGATGGTGTCTTACTCTGTTGCCCAGGCTGGCTTAGAACTCCAGGACTCATGGGATCCTTCAGCTTCAGTCTCCTGGTCAGTAGGACGTCAGGCGCCCCACTGTGAGTGCTATGAAACTTTTCTGATGGGCTTTCAGCCGCGGAGTAGATTATATTTTACTCACTCAGAGGTCTGTTGGTGCCTCTGAGAGTTCAAGAGGATGGGGCCTAAAAGTTCTCCAAAAACTCCCTGAAAGAGCTGTTTGGGGATGTGCCTGCTCTGTTTGTATCCGAGTAAAGAGGAAACCGAAGCCTTCCCAGGGGCTCAGCCCAGGGATGCTGTGTCAATCGCAGCAGAGTATTAAGCCATAAGCAGCGTTGGTCTCCCATGCTAGTCAGCGGCAGCCAGAGGCTCTGCTAAATGCCCGGGAAAACTTTCACCCACAAGACCTTCCTGTCTCCTTGTATAAAGCTAAGATGCAGTCTGTTAGAAGGGGCTCTTCTTCCTCCTTCCCGTCCCCAGAGGAGATGGTGATCTGTGATCTCAAAACCACAGACAAGCACGTTTGCTGGGTGTTAGTTACAGTCCCTGGTAAGTCTCTGTTGCTAAAGTGAGGGTGTCAGGTCATCTCTGCTCTTCTGTCGGAGAGGAGGGTCTGCTTACACTGTGTCCTGGGCATCTGCTGAGCCTGGCATCATGACTGACCCTTTGCATGTGTCACGGGCGGGCCTTGCGTGTGTTTGTCTTGGCTGGTGAGGATATTTCTGATTTTTGCTTTTCTGGATCAACGCCGGGATATCTTTGGGTAGACGTGTGACACCCAGGAGCTTCCATGGGTGTGGCCAAATGCGCACACTTCTGTGTGCACACTCTCCTCCGTGCAGTGGGTAGAAGGCTTCCACTCTTCCCGTTATTTCTCTTCCCAAGGATGGCCTATGTACCGCTTGCATTTTAGCCACCAGCTCGAGTCTGTTGTCTTAGCAGTTCTGAGAGGGGGGAGGGGCTAGAGAGCCATAATTACGGCAAGTATTAAGTAAGTTGTGTGCACTTTGATGTTTGAGAACCAAGCGCATAAAAAAATGGCATTCAAATTCTTTTCCCTGAGTCTTTGCAGGGATCTTCCTGCCTTTAACCTTTTCCTTTCTCTATTCATTCCAACTTAGCCTCTGACGCCTGCCCAAACCCCAGTGTTTTCTGAAAGTTTCCCCAAACCTGGTGGGATTCATTCTTTCATCCAGGTTGTCATTTTCTTGCATGAGATTTTCAGGCTGTGAGCTCCTTGGGAGGGAGGGACAGAATTTTCACACACTGAACTTGGTGTCTCAGATTCCATCATGACAGGACCTGCTAATTCCACTGGTATGAATACACTGTAAATATCGGCAAACTACCAAACTGGCTATTACTTTTTTAGCAAAAAATATTGGAATTGTTCTGAACAAAATGATTTCCGAGCGAAATGACATGAGACTCACGCTTTGTAGAGGGTCCGGGGGAAGGGAAGGGCTCCATGCTAAGACTAACATGGACAGACAGAGCGGACTTCCTGTCTTCCATTTGTCCTTAGTAGTCAGGGTAACCGCTGCTCTGGGTAGCCAGGGCTCTGAGCAGACACGTGGAGTAGGAGCTAACTGGACAAATTAGAACTGTAAGGACAAAATGTAATGATGAGTTCACAATCTTAGAGCAAGTCAGAGAACAAAAGGAAGGGTGTGGTCTCAGATCCTCTTGCAAAGAGGTGAGCTGCTGTACATGACCTGTGTGATGTCACACCCAAAGCAGGATGGCTCTGTGGTGTATCACTTCCACGAGGTCCAAGAGTCGATCTCAGGTGTTAGCTTTATTTCCTGTTATGTATAGGACGGGGACCCAGGGATGCACCTGAAGGAATCCTTTGTGCCTTTGACATTACTGGCCAAGTTTGACACAAGTTTAGATACGCTTTCATCAGGAGATGCCCATTGTTTTCATTTGTCTTAAAAGGGCTCATGAGGCTTGAAATTTAGGATCAGATTCTAGAATTCTCCAATGGTGAAAAATTTAAAAATTTATTTATTGTTGTGTGCATGCACGATGTGTGTATGAGTGTGTGTGTGTGTGTGTGTGTGTGTGTGTGTGTGTGTGCGTGTGTGTGCGCGTGCGCACGTATACACGGGGAGGTCGGAGGACAGCTTTGTAGATTTGGTTCTCTCCTTCCATCTCTATGTGGCAGGGATTGAACTCAGGTCATCAGCCTCGTGAGACAAGTTCCTTTACTCCCTGAGTCATCTCATCAGCTCAAGTCTCATTCTTTAACAGCCGAAAGGAAGGAACTTCAGAGTTAGTCTTCAAGGGTCAATTTATTATTATTGTTGTTGTTTGCTCATTTATTCACTATGTAACCATAGGCAAGTAACTTAACTCCTTTGAACCTTAGTATCTTTGACAATAAAATGGGATGACAGTACTAGCCACTTCCCAGAATGGTCACGAGAATTCAGTGAGTGTATGCAAGACTGTGCTTCTTAGGTTGTTTTTGGATGTAAGCTAGAGTCACCTAGAATAGGGGATGACAAATGAGGAATCGCCCCCAGACTGGCATATGGTCATGTCTGTGGGGCATTTTTTTGGTTAGTGATTGATATGGGAGGGCCCAGCCTATTGTGGGCAGTGCCACTCCTGGGTAGATGGTCCTGGCTTGTGTTAAGAAAGCGGGCTGAACAAGCTAAGGAGAATAAGCCAGCAAGCATCATTCCTCCATGTTCTCTGCTTCAGTTCCTGTTTCCAGGTTCCTGTTTGAATTTCTGCTCTGACTTCCTTCAACGATGGACTGTTATCTGGAGGTATAAGGCATTTATAAAGCCTTTCACCCCCAGTGGGCTTTGGTCAGTGTTTTTATTACAGAAATAGAAAGCAAAGCAGAAGAGAAGCTTCACTCACAGCAATGCCTGTAACATGGTACAGTTCAGTAAATGTTAGCTGTGCTCATGTTATTGTTGTTGGTTTTATGACTTTATTATTATCCTAGAGTGAGTCTTGCACCAGACAGATCTTTGTATACCCATTCTCTTTGCAAATTTCTATTTCTTATATTCCCCAGTGCCTTGTCCTTTCATTCGGTCTGTTCATCTCAGGACAGACAGTCCTGTCTTTTGCATTGAAATACCCATGGTGCCCTTGTACGAACAAGATTCTTTAGTAGGCAGTAATATTCAGATATATTCCTCCTTTCTTTCCTAGTCTTAATCAGTGACGCCTTCTATTCTTCAGGGATGTGCTCCGCATAGATATTTTGCATAATTTTGCATTTTCTGCATAATTCTGTTTTGCCGAATAACAGCGTGTCATTTCATCTCCCTCTTTCTGTGCCTTGGAAAGAAAGTCATCTGGAATGGCTGGCAATCTCACAGTGTTTACTTGTTAACATTACATCTTGGAAAGAGTCCCCAGAGGCATGTTAATAGGCAACAAGCAAAATAACAATAAAGAAAATCAATGGAGGAAAAAAAACCACCACCAACCATATGCTCCTGTAAAACGGGTTTGTGGTTGTCAGTGCTTCCTGGGCATTCTGTCTCTCAGCCTCCAGGCTGTTAATTGTATGTGATTATGAAGTGCTGAACTATGAATGGTCCTGGCAAAAAGCTAGGAATACAGAACCAGCCTGTATTCAGAAGACGTATTGATCTGTAAAGAGTAATACACTTTTTATAATCTCAGTGTTATGATTCTTTGGATAATATTTTTCACTGTGGAGAAACTTCAAGAATAATAGTCCTGACTAGAGTACCTTCCACATCAGGAGTTTGGGGAATTGAATAAAATAATATCTGTTTTCATTAGCTTATGCCTCAGGACAGAGGATTTTCATTTTGATAATTTGGATCTTAATCTTACTGTGAATATTATGGAGACATTTTTAATGCAGTAGTGACAAAACCCGGAAACTGGAATGAATTGAAAGCTTTGTAAATGACAGGCTGCGAGAATCAGAAAAAAATTATTTGTCACAGGGTCTTTTCTGAGACTGACACTCAACCAAGGATCATCTATGGATATAACCTAGAACTTGTGCTCGGATGTGGCCCGTGGTAGCTCAGTAACCAAGTAGTTTTCCAAAGGGGAACAAGGACTATTTCTAACAGGATCTCAAGGTCAGGCTCCTTGACTCCCTCCCCCCAGGGGAGGAGCAGTCCTGTTCGGCCACAGAGGAGGACTCTACAGCCAGCCCTGATAAAACAGGGTCAAATGAAAGGGGAGGAGGTCCTCCCCTATCAGTGGACTTGGAAAGGGGTAGGGAGGAGACCAGGGAGGAAGTGTGGGGGTGGGGAGGGAATGAGGGAGCGGGATACAGCTGGGACACAGAGTTAACAAAATGTAACTAAAAAGAAAAATAAAATTAAAAAAATTATTTGTCTGTATGTGCGTGTGTGTGCGTGTGCATGTGTGTGTGTATGTGTGTGTGTGTGTGTGTGTGTGTGTGTGTATGTGCCATAGCATGCATGTGGCAGCCAGAAGACAATTTTGTAGCTCACTTGTCTCCTTAAACCTTTAGGTGGATTGAACTTAGGCCCTTAGGCTTGTGTGACAAGTACCTTACCTGTTGAGTCATCTCACCAGCCTACGAGAGGGCATTTTGAGTATTATGAAGGGCCACCAAAGTGTCACAAGTAGCTTTTGTATCACTGAGGTTTTAAAAATGGCCTGATGGTTCCTTATGCGCTGCAGATAACCGTGAAAGTAAGTTGGGGTGTTTGGAGTAGTTGCTGGAAGCCAAGATTGTGGAATAATGATAGCTATCGCCAGTTTTGTTTACTGGTTGCTATTGTTCTTTCAGAGCCTGAGAAGAAGTATTTTAAGTCTAAAATGATCATTATAGAGAACATGTTAAGTATAAGAGGGTTATCAGAGTCTCTCCAGCAGGCTTTCGACTCTTGTTTCCTAGGCTCTAGAATCAAAAGCTCTACCTCTTACAAACTGTGTAAGTTTGTAGTTTGCTTAAGCTTCGGTTGGCTCAATCTGTGGGTGAGATAGGGCACCAACAGCTTTTCTTCCCGCCTCTCTTCCGTGTTCCGGGTTGGGTAGGCTAGACAGGCATGGTGGTGCTCAGCAAACTGTCTTGGCTGGAGGCTGATGCACTGCGGAGCATGTAGGACATCATGAGGCCACCCAATACCACGCAAGGCCAGCATCGCTAAACAAGACAAACACTAACTGTCCTTTGCTTTGCTGTGATGACGTCTCCACGTGGTTGACATTGTAGCACTGAGCACTCTCTCATCCTTCTGATGGCATGGTAGATCCAAAGCTCCCACTTAAGGACAAAACTTGCGGGATAAACCTTGTTCTGGAAAAGAATCCCAACACATTCTTGGAATTCCTCACTTTTTCCTACCTTAACTTACGTGTAATTCTTTTCTCCTTGATTTTTTCAACTTTTATTTTATTTTATGTGTACGGGTGTTTTTCCTGCATGCATGTGCGCGTACCATGTGCACATTGTGGGTTGGGTTCCCTGGGGATGGAGTTACAGACCACCATGTGGGTGTTGGGAACCCAACCTGGTTCCCTGGAGGAACATAGAGCTCACTTCATGACCGAGCCATCATCTCTCTAGCCCCAGTCTTCTCCTACTTCAAAGTTTGCTCAGAAGATGAGCAAAATCTAAGATCCTGAGCCATTAACTCCCTTGAAAAGCTCACACTCCCTCATGCATACTTCACTCTAAAACAAACGTCTCCACATTCCTTACTTTGTCACATCCTGACAGCGATAAGAACCTGGAAAAGATGGCATGGTGGCTCAGTTTTCCTATCCCCGGGACTTCATTCCCAGGCTATTGGTCATCAGCAACAAGAAGGTCAAATAAGACGCTTCTGTTGAGATTAGTTGGTGAGCTGCTATTTTGTAATTACAAGCTATCACCGCAGGTATATGTCTCCTCCCATCCCACTTATGTAAATTCTCATCTTATTGATGTAACAATTACCACTTTTTTAATTGCTTGAAACTGTTAGAATATATTATTTATATAATTATATACATAGTTATATGATTCTAAGTTGATTTTTGGAATGATTCTTTGAGGCAGGTATCATACAAATGAAACTGAGGATCAGCAATGTTGGATTTTGGAGAGAGGGAGGGAGAAGATGAATGGGTGTTTAAAAGAAAGGCCCTAAGTTTATGCATCAAATAAGAAATTTATTTTAATGTGATACCAGGCTATACGCTGTGTGTATGGGTCTGAAATATGAGGCTTCTGTTCTGCCAAACTCTTAAAAATTTCTCAAGGGTTCAATATACGGAAATCCATCAATGTGATCCACCATATTAACAAACTGAAAGAAAAAAACCACATGATAATTTCCTTAGATGCTGAAAAAGCATTTGACAAAATCCAACATCCATTCATGTTTAAAGTATTGGGGAGATCGGGGATACAAGGCACATACCTGAACATAGTAAAGGTGATATACAGCAAACCTACAGCCAACATCAAACTAAACAGAGAGAAACTTAAATCATTGCCACTGAAATCAAGGACAAGGCAAGGCTGCCCACTCTCTCCATATCTCTTCAACTTAGTTCTGGAAGTCCTTGCTAGAGCAATAAGACAGTTGAAGGAGATCAAGGGGATACAAATTGGAAAGGAAGAAGTCAAATTATCACTCTTTGCAGATGATATGATAATATACCTGAATGACCCCAAAAATTCACCAGGGAACTCCTACAGCTGATAAACACCTTCAGCAAAGTGGCTGGATACAAGATTGACTCCAAAAAATCAGTAGCCCTCCGGTATATGAAAGACAAAAGGGCTGAGAAAGAAATTAGGGAAACAACACCCTTCCCAATAACCACAAATGACATAAAGTACCTTGGTGTAACCCTAACCAAGCAAGTCAAAGACTTATATGAAAAAAAATTTCCATTCTCTGAAGAAAGAATCAGAAGGAGATATCAGAAGATGGAAAGATCTCCCATGCTCATGGCTTGGCAAGATTAACATAGTAAAAATGGCCATCTTATCAAAAGCAATCTCAGATTCAATGCAATTCCCATCAAATTACCAACACAATTCTTTACAGACCTGGAAAGAAAAATTCTCAACTTCATATGGAATAACAAGAAACCCAGAATTGCTAAAACAATCCTCTACA
>REGO01000070.1:6162165-6179653 GCA_010120015.1 Rhombomys opimus
GGGGAGCAGCCTTACCAGGCTACAGAAGATGACAATGCAGCCACTCCTGATGAGATATGATAGACTAAGATCAGGAAGGAAGGAGAGGAGGACCTCCCTTATTAGTGGACTTGGGGAGGGGCATGTGTGAAGAAGGGGGAGTGAGGGTGGGTTCGGGAGGGGAGGAGGGAGGGGCTTATGGGGGATACAAAGTGAATAAAGTGTAATTAATAAAAAAAGTTTCTGAAGATGGTAGAAACAGGAAGTAGGCTCAGCTAATATGTGACCTGTGCTGCTTGCCTGGCATTCATCCTGCCTCAGATTTCTAGGCCCTGCAGGTTAACACAACCTCCAGCAGTAGCTCAGGCCTCGGACATCACCATGGTTCCAGCTGCAAACGTTTTAGATATGTCTTTGAGGCTCACAAATTCCTATATTTACATTAGTCAACACAATAGGCCATCACAGTCCTATATTTACATTAGTCAACAGTTATCCCTCTCCTGCAAGATGGACACTAGCATCAGTCTGATTCGTGTGACACCTCACAGCATTAGCCACTCCTGGATCAGCCTGTACCATCTGAAAAGGCTCAAACGGGAAATAGGCTTGGGCCCAGGACCCTCAAATCGTTGGACTCTCAGTGTTCCAAAGCATGGCTCTTCTACCACCTAATTCTGAGGATTGCTGGGGTAGTTTTTTCAAAAGGCAGATGTTGGTGGTTTTCTGATGGTGGCCCTCAAGATCTGGTTAAACCTATCCTTGTTTTGTAAACCTGACTAAGTCATTATCTCTGTTTGGTTGACTAAACAGCCTACCCCTGGGCAGGGCAGAATGGGGTAGGCATGGCTAAGGTTCCCTGGCTTTTGGATTCAAGAGAGAATTTCGGAAAAGGGATGGGAAGAGAGGAAGAAGGAGGACATCCCGATGGGTTAGCGTGGAGAAGGAACCACGTGGGCTAGGAGGAAGGACTCCAATAATGGCGTGAAAAGGCCCAGATGAAGAACATAAGCAAGTACCATGGGAATATGTATGGAAGTAGACTGGAGAGCAAGGAGTAAGGCGGATGGCATTGCATGGGGGCTGGGCGGTGGATGGTGAGGGTAGTGAGCCAGCATGTGAAATATCTGCCCAGCCCAAGGTAAATAAGGCAATTACAAATCTAACAGGTGTCTGTGTCTTATTATTTGTGGTAGCAGGTTAAATAATACCACCCACCTCAATAATCTTATGGCTAATAATAAATGTGACATAGCACAACACTCACTTTTTATTTACAACAGCAGGCAAATTCTGAGATCTTTCCCAGATGTTCTAATAATTTAACATTGTAACCACTGGGCCCTAGAGTGTTTCACACAATTCTCCTATTTCACACCTATTTCACACAATTCTCCAGTGTCTTAGTTACTGTTTTATTGCTGCGAAGAGACACCAAGACCAAGGGAACTCTGAGGCGTTTAACTGAAGGCTTGCTTATATTTTACATGGGTCAAGCCATAAGAATCATGGCAGAATGCAAACATGCATGGTGCTGTTGTAGTAGCTGAGAACTTTACAACATTATCCATAGGCAGCAAGGAAAGAGAGAGAGAGAGAAAGAGAGAGAGAGAGAGAGAGAGAGAGAGAGAGAGACAGACAGACAGACAGACAGACAGACAGACAGACAGACTGGGGCTGGCAGGGGCTTCTGCCTCCCCAAAGTAACAACCTAGACAAGAAGCCATTGAAGAGAAGTCTTAAAACTTGTCTTTGTGGAGCTCCCCCCCTATCAGTGGACTTGGAAAGGGGCACAGTGGTGATGAGGGAGGGAGGGAGGGACTGGGAGGGAATGAGGGTTCGGGGCACGGCTGGGATACAGAATTAATAAAATGTAACTGATAAAAAAAATAAAATAAAAAATAAAAAAAAACAAAAAACAAAAAAACTTGTGATAAGGATACTGAAGTGTAACTCTCCACAATAGATGGCTACTGGCAGGGGTGTGACCAGGGGAGGATGCGGTTTTCTTATAGGGGCTGGCCACAGGAGAGTTTGACCATGCAGAAATACAGAACCACGCTGGGAAAATGCTTTCAGAGTTCTTAAACATAACATCAAACCTCAGTGAAAAGATGAGATCAATATTTTCTCCCACCACCAATACCTAAAGAGGCACTCTATTATCTATGTGCCTCAGTTTCCTTATGTGAAAAGTGGGATAATGCTGTGTGTCTAATAATGACTATATGTACAACACAAATTGGACTTAATTTTTTTTTTGTGGGGGGAGGTTACAAGGGTAGAGGGTGTGGTCTGGGAGCAGTGGTAAGTAAGGATGATTGGGGTTCATTAAGTGAAATTTCAAAATAATCAATAAAAATATTATGTTAAAATTTGCAGCTGTTTAAAAAAATCTTTAACTTAATGAATCAAGAAGGATATTATGGGAGATTTTGGGGATTTCTCCATTTATGAGCATAGGACAAGAAGAAATGCTCATAGAAGTAGTCAACCAATAATAAACAGATGTGCAAAATAAAGTAATAAAAATTAAAGCAAATATACGTTGGTTTTTCTATACCAAATCAATATTTTGTTGTTTTTGGTTTTATTTGTTTATGTATGTATGTATGTATGTATTTATTTTGAGACAGGGTCTCTTTTTTAATTTTAATTTTTGTTAATTACAATTTATTCCCTTTGTATTCCTCCTGTAGCTCCCTCCCTCTTCCCCTCCCAATCCCACCCTCCCTCCCTCTTCACCCATGCCCCTCGAAGTTCACTGATAGGGGAGGTCCTCCTCCCCTTGCATTTGATCCTAGTCTCCCTTGTCTCAACAGGTGTGGCTGCATTGTCTTTCTCTGTGGCCTAGTAAGGCTGATTCCCTCTCAGGGGGAGGTGATCCAAGAATAGGCCAATCAGTTTATGTCAGAGGCAGTCCCTGGTCCCATTACTATGGAACCCACTTGGACACTGAACTGCCATGGGCTACATCTGTGCAGGGGTTCTAGGTTATCTCCATGCATGGTCCTCGGTCAGAGTATCAGTCTCAGAAAAGATCCCTGTGCCCAGATTTTTTGGTTCTGTTGCTCTCTTTGTGGAGCTCCAAGACAGGGTCTCTTTATGTTTCCCTAGCTTTCCTGGAGCTCACTTGAACTCATAGAGATTTGTCTGTTTCTGCCTCCTGAATGCTGGGATTAAAGATGTGCATTGGCACGACAAGTCACAAATTAACATTTCTTTTTTAAAAAATATTTATTTATTTATTTTATGTACATGAGTGCTCCATCTGCATGTACACCTGCACGCCAGAAGAGGGCATCAGATCCCAGTATAGATGGTTGTAAGCCACCATGTAGTTGCTGGGAATTGAACTCAGGACCTCTGGAAGAGCATACAGTGCTCTTAACTGCTGAGCCATCTCTCCCGCACCAAATCACAAATTTTAAAAAATGTAACAAATTGGCAAACATTTTGAAAACTGATCATTAAGGTTGTACGTTCCAAGAACACATTTAAAACACTTTAATTTAAATCAACTAATGTCAAAATGTCTTTATTCGATACGCACAATTATCCCATGTTTCACATAAGGAAACTGAGGCACATAGATGACAGAGTGACTCTTTAGGCACTGCTGGTGGGAGAAAATATTGATCTCATCTTTTTACCGAGGTTTGATTGTATGTTTAAGAACTCTGAAAACATTTTTCCAACGTGGTTCTGTATTTCTGCTTTGAGGAGTTTATTTTATGAAAACAATTAGAAAGTCACACAAACATGATTTATAAGATGGCCTGGTGACTGCTAGCATTTTATATAA
Source organism: Rhombomys opimus (assembly GCA_010120015.1). Taxonomy (NCBI): domain Eukaryota; kingdom Metazoa; phylum Chordata; class Mammalia; order Rodentia; family Muridae; genus Rhombomys; species Rhombomys opimus. The sequence goes on from REGO01000070.1 coordinate 6,165,950, forward strand.
TGTGAAAACGGAAAACATTTTAACTCTTCAACCAGAGAGGAATTGCTAAATAATGATAGCTTGCCCTTATGAGGGGACATAAACATCCATTAAAACCATGGTTTTAAAATCAATTTAAAGCAAAAGAAATACATTCACAATAGAATAAATTTACAGAGTCTTAAAACCCCAAGTATGAATTACTCTACCGTTATAAAATGCTAGCATAAAACATGATTGGCTGTCACTCTAAGACATTTGTTGACCATAGCACTGTTTTGTCTCCCATCAAACATGCATCTAGCCATCACTGTCCTTTTTCTAAAGGGCATCAGTTATTACTCAGTGTTTTCAAGTTAACAGAACATAGTATTAGGTTAAGGAATTGACTGTATTTTCTCTTGGCCATCCTTGCTCCTCTGGTGGGGGCTAGCACAGGCGCATGCTGTCCTTCTCTGGACAGTCTGGCTGGTCTTTGTCCTAGGAGGGGACACAGGGACACTTTCTGTAGCTTGCTCATTTTAGGTTCAGGTTGTTAGATGAGGACAGGTGGGTACGACGCAGACTGATGTGGTCCTGGGCTTATGCTTGCAGTGACTGCCATCTCTCAGTGAATTGTGCAAAGTGTAAAGGGGGTTCTTATCCCTAAGAACAAATGAAACTGAGCACTGGAGTGGAGGCTTTCTACCACAGTCCGACACACCTTAGTTTGGTAGCAGGTTTTGGTTCTTAGACTGGACACTTTGACTTTGAATGAGATCAAGCAAGACCTAAGACAAAAAAGAAGGACCTCTGTGATCGTCTCTGGGAAAAGCACTACTGCCCTTGCAGGGAGATGGACCAAGACATGGGTTTGTGGCATTTGAAGGGTGAGGTACATGTTCTTAGAAAAATAAATGCAACAGAACATTTTGTTCATGGCTGGCAAAATCATGCGAAGTGCTGTTTTGGACAGAGGTGAGCATCAAGACATAATGAAGGTGACATGGACAAGAAATTCTTATTTTGGTGTCTTGAAGCTCTGGCCGTCAGTTGCAGTTTCTACTTTTACAAGTGAGGTAATCTTGGGCTAGTCATCTTTTCCCTCTGCAAAGGTATACTTCTGAGCAGGGACAACTAGGTGAAACCCTTTCCACCCCTACTCCCTGCCTGCCGGGTCCTCAGGAGGCAAGCCCAGCAGCATTGAGCTGTTCCCTGTTTCCTGTGCACTGGGACCTCACTCTTGCTCCATGCTGGTTCCCCTGGTCACAAGGCTCCCTACCCCCACACACTGTCACAAATGGAAAGGTCATCCAGACAGAAACTAAACAGAGAAATAATGAAAGTAACTGACATAATGAATAAAATGGACCTAATGATATCTGCAGAGCGTTTCACCAAAACACGAAAGGAAATACCTTTTTCTAAGCACCTTATGGAACCTTCTTCAAACTTGACCATATACTGAGTCACACAGCAAGTCTCAACAGATACAAGAAAATAGAAATAACACCTTGTATTTTAACAGACCACTATGGATTCAAGCTGGACTTCAACAACAGAAACAACAGAAAGCCTACAGACACATGGAAACCAAACAACTCTCTACTCAGTGACCACTGTGTCAAGGAAGAAATAAAGAACTAAAAGACTTTCTAGAGTTCAATGAAAACGAATGCATAACATAGCCAAACTTATGGGACACAATGAAAGCAGTGTTAACAGGAAAGTTTATAGCAATAAGTGCCTTCATACAGAAATTGGAGAGATCTCATACTAACAACTTAACGGCACACCTGAAAGCTCTAGAACAAAAAGAAGCAATCACACCCAAGAGAAATAGATAGCAGGAGATAATTAAACTCAGGGATGAAATCAATAAATTAGAAACAATGAGAACAATACAAAGAATCAATGAAACCAAGAGCTGATTCTCTGAAAAAATCAACAAGATAGACAAACCCTTAGCCACACTAAAAGGCAGAGACAGTATTCAAATTGACAAAATTAAAAGTGAAAAGCGGTACATAACAACAGACACTGAACAAATCCTAAAAATCATTAAGTCTTACTTCAAAAACCTGCACTTGACAAAACTAGAAAAGGTAAGTGAAATGGACAATTTTCTAGATAGATACCACTTACCAAAGTTGAATCAGATCAAGTAACAATTTAAACAAACCTATAACTCCTAAGGAAATAGAAAGGAGTCACTAAAAGTCTCCCAACAACAACAACAAGCACAGGACCAGATGATTTTAGTGCAGAATTCTACCAACATCTTTACCAAACCTACATTCGACTGAGGGATATATAGCCAAAATATATAAAGAACTCAAGAAATTAGGCACCAATAATCCTAACAACCCAGTTAACAATGGGGTACAGAGCTAAACAGAATTCTCAGCAGAGGAGTCTCTAATGGTCGAGAAGCACTTAAGGAAATGTTCAACATCCTTAGCCATTACAGAAATGCAAATCAAAATAACTTTGAGATTCCATCTTGTACCCATCAGAATGGCTAAGACCAAAAACCCAAGTGGCAGCACATACTAGAGAGGATGTGGAGAAAGGGAAACCCTCTTCTATTGCTGGTGGGAATGTAAACTTGTACAATCACTTTGGAAATCCATATAGTGCTTTCTCGAAAATTGGGACTAGTGCTACCTCAAGACTAGGGAGGTATGCCACTCTTGGCCATATACTCAAAAGATGTTCCACAATACCACAAGGATACTTTCTCGACTATGTCCATAGCAACTTTATTCATAATAGACAGAAGCTGGAAACAACCTAGATGTCCCTCACTTGAAGAATGGATACAGAACATGTGGTACATTTACACAAGGGAATACTACTCAGCTATTAAAAACAATGACAGCACGAAATTTGCAGGCAAATGGATGGAACTAGAAAAGATCATCTTGAGTGAGGTACCCCAGACCCCAAAAGACACACATGATGTATGCTCACCAATAAGTGGGTATCAGTCATAAAATACAGGATAGCCATGCTACAATCCACAGTCCCCAAAGAATCTGAGTAACAAGGAAGGCCCAAGGAAACATGCTTGAATCCCACTGAGAAGCAGAAATAGAATAGATATGGGGGTGGGGTGGATGGATGGAGAGAATGGGGTGGAAGGCGGGGTCAGGGAAGAGGAGAATAAGAGGAATTAACTGTTGGGAGGAAGCAGGGAAGAGAACTATATTTGGTTGGTGGAGGGCATCTCCGGGACAAGCTGGAAACCTAGGACAATGGAAACTCCCAGGAGTCTACGAGGGTGACTCTAGCTAAGACTCCTAGCAAAAGGAATTACAGACCACCTCCCATAACCAGGCAAGCTTTTCGATGGAGGGATGGGGACACAAACGCAGCCACAAAACCTTTGACGTACAATTTTTCCTGCCTATAAGATGTGCAGGAATAAAGAGGGAGCCGAAAGTCAGGGGAATGGCCACTCAATGACTGGCCCAACTTGAGTCCCATGCTATGAAAGGGAGTCCACCCCTTACACTATTAATGATATTCTGCTTTTCTTGCAGACAGGAGGCTACCAGAACTGTCCTCTCGGAGGTTTCACCCAGCCGCTGACAGAAATAGACGCAGATACCCACAGCTAAACATTAGGCGGAGCCTGGGGAATCTCGCAGAGGAGGGCGAGGAAGGATTGAAGGACCTGGAAGGGATAAGAACTCCACAAGAAGACCAACAGAATCAACTAACCTGGACCTGTAGGGGCTCACAGAGAGCGTGCATTCGATAGACTTAGGCCCCCTACACATCTGTAACAGATGTACAGCTTGGTTTTCATGGGGGACCTCTAACGGCAGGAGCGGGGGCTGCCTCTGACTCTGTTGCCTGCCTTTGGATCCCTTTACCCTCACTGGGTGGTCTCAATAGAAAAAAGATGCACCTAGTCCAACTACAACTTGATGTATCAAGGTGGGTTGATATACATGGGAGGTCTCCCTTTCTCTGAGGACAACAGGAGGGGGAGGATGTGCAGGGAGGTAAGGTGAGAGGGGAGACTGGGAGGAGAGCAGGGAGGGGAAGCTAAGATAGGAATGTAAGGCAAATAAATAAATAAATTAATTAATAAAAAAGAAATTAAAAATTTTTTTCAATGATAAAAAAGGATGCACTGTCAAATACTTAGCTTAATGGTCTTTTTTTTGGGGAGGTATATCAAATAAAACAGCAACTCATAGTATGTTGATTCCTATAGACCAAAAACTATTTAAACACATTGTATCAACTAGCTAAACTGTCACAGTGATCTTTGTAGGATCATTATTATTATTATTATTATTATTATTATTATTATCCTCATTTATAGTTGAGGAAATTGAGGCACAGTCACATTAATTTCCAGTGATCAAGCCTGTGGGAAATGGTACTGCTTGGAATTGAATTCAGCCAAGGTAGTCTGGTTCAGAATGATATTTAAATCATGCCATTACTCCTTGGGTCAAGTTAAGTACCTACTGTACAATCTAGTAGTTTCAGTGAGGGTTATCCTGCCCTGAAGGATGGGAAAACTGGGTACTAAGAGGCAAAAAAAGATTTTAGATTTGTGGACCAAATGCAGATGTTCACAAAGTACAAAAGCAGATATATAGTAGATCTGTTGTTCTTAAACTCAATGAGAGAGGGGAGTGATTGGAAAAAAAATGTCCTAAAATGGCTCCTTGTGAGGGCAATAATGAAAAATAACGAACAGGTTGAGTGATATTAACATAGAGCAAAGCGAGGCACACAGCAAGCATCTTATGCATTCTTTCCTCTTCTCATGCTGTTTGGTGTGAGGCGTGAAAAGTGGCATGACCGATGGGCTCAGGCGTTCAGTGGTCTTCTGAAGAGTTTGACACATCTGGGCTGAGGCTGAGGGCTGATGCAGCTCTTCAACCTGAACTGGAGCCAGAGGCAAGGCTGGGCACAATGAGCTACTGCCAGTCAGATGCCGCTCCGAGTGCACGAGCCAGCTAAGTTATTTGAAAAAAAAAATTATGCAAGATTTCAGTGTCACAATCAGTCTTCTATTCAGGAATAGATGAATATTCAAACTTAACAAATACATGGGGCTAAATAATTTCTGCTCTAAGTGCTATGTATCTCTTGGGTCCCAGGAATAAATGGGAAACAAATACAGCCTTCCTTATTGGCTGTGGAAAAATATACCCTAGACAAATTTCTATGCATGCTTGAAGAAGAAATCACTGTGTTTACATATAAAATGCTTGGTTCTCCGTTTACCTATATATAAAACCTCATCTTTAAAAGAAAAAAATATAATAGCGAGGCAGCACAATAATGTATCTCTAACTTTCTCCTCTGCAGTAATACTGTTTACTGTTTTTGTTCATTATTTATTATTTTTGTGTGTTTTGTGGTAATGTTGTTTACTGTTTTTGTGTTAGTATGTTCGCGTGGGTGTATGTGTGTGAGCATGTGACTATCAATGCCAGAAGTGGACGTCAGGTGGCTTCTTCGATCAGGCTTCACCATTTGCTTTTTTGAGACACGGTCTCTCACCAAACCTGCAGTTTATCACTCTTGGTGAGGCTGGTGACTGGTGAACTCCCGGTCCTTCTGTCTCTGCCCCAGTCCGGCACTGGGGGTACAAACAATCACTCCTATATTTGGCTTTTACCTAGGTTGAGGATTGACCTCAGGTCGTGGTACATGGAAGACATTTTATTGACTGAACCTATGATGACCCCAGCCCTATACTGGAACTGTTTTATTTTATTCCATAGGTTGAATACATAGTCCGTTTTTGCCTGCCCAAACATTTATTCTCAGAATGTTCTGTACGATCCTGCTGCAATTTGGAAGTGTTGTAATCCACAATGACAAACTTCTACAGGGTATTCTAAATGAACTGAGACCGCAGAGATGTCCTTTGTAGGCAGCGGATGTACTTGGTTCACCCCTCTCTTGATTCTGCTAATGAACCTCTTGAGTCCCATGTAGTTCTCCACAGGAGCCCGTGGGATCTCATGATGAATCTCGGTCAGGGAGCTGAAAATAATTATTTTCCAGTAAAGAACTTCCTTGCGTTGTCAGAAGAATCTTCAGTCTCTTCCTCAACCCCCTTTTTTGGGGTGGGGGGAATGAGCCTTCTGTTAGAGTCAAGGGGACACAGATTCTCTTTCCTTGTCCCCTGATGAGCTGAGGATCAGAAGAAACTCAAAAGAGCCACCTGCTTTCAGAATGTGCAACCTAGCTGAAGGCCACCAGGGTAGATAGTCACCTTCTCCCCCGTATCTGGGTAGATACCTGGCAAAGTTGCAAACAGAGAATTTTCTTTTCAACCTTCCTGGTGTATCTTCATCATCCATCCCTGGTAGACTGCTTTAGTCTTAATGTTTGCACAACACCCTCCAGGATCATCTCCTCCTCCTCCCTGGTTTGTTGCTTCTGAAGGAGAGGGGAAAAGAGACAACAGAGACTCTTCTCATGAAATCTTTCCTGTTGGAGATCTCACACTCTGTGTGGGAATCCAAGACGAGAGCTAGACAAACCACCACTAAGGACTCAGCAAGGCTTTTTGGTCTGGTGTGTCCTCGGATTTTTGGGTATCGTAGGCAAATTCTGATGGCTTTCTGTTAGACTGTTAGTTGGCCAGGGGAACTAAAATGCTTAATATTGATGCTCTAAGATTGCCATTCCTGTTGGAATCTGATAGACTAAGATCAGAAGGAAGGAGAGGAGGACCTTCCCTATCAGTGGACTTGGGAGGGGCAAGCGAGAAGAAGGGAGAGGGAGGGTGGGGCTGGGAGGGGAGGAGGGAGGGGCTTATGGGGGGGATACAAAGTGAATAAACTGTAATTAATAAAAAATAAAAAAAAAGATTGGCTTTCACTCATTAGGAGACAGACTTTTTTTTTTTTTTTTTTTTTTTTGGTTTTGAGACAGGGTTTCTCTGTGTAGCTTCAGCTGTCCTGGACTCCTTGAGCGGGATTACAGGCATGCACCACCTTGCTCAGATAAGACCTTTTCTTTAAATCAACTCCCAGCCTCTTTATATTGCAGGATTCACTTATAAGATCTCAGACTACAGGAAACATACTTGGCAAAAGTTGGTAGCTGCTGAGCCTTGCAACCTAACAAACACACTTCTGCCAAGAGGACCCCGGAGACTGTTCCAAAAAAAAAAAAAAATGACTAAATGAGGAGGGACACTAAGGTAGGATCATTCTAGGAGACATGGGACTTCATTGATGCATGACTTTGGCTCAGAGACATGCTGGAGGCCTGTTGAGTGCATAGCTGCCTGGTCAAAGTACATTTGGCCAGGCTTCTGCCTCTCTTTCAACTGGAGTCAGATCTTCATCAGGAGTGGTGCTAGCTGTACCCACAGTTCTCTACTTGTGGTCTGCCTGACTAGACCCCACTGGCATCCAAGGCATTTCTCAGCAGAAGAAACACCCTCTCTAGACGACAGTAAGTAGATGACTCTATAGGATGCTGCAAACAGGATAGCACGGAGAGTAGGAAAATGGGCTCCTTGGTTCCCACATGCTAACCGAGAAGCTTTTTGCTGTTCATGCAGTCATCTGACCATGATAAATCAGTAGCTGCTGCTGTCTCTCAAGCACAGGCAGCAGGCCAGACGCTACTCAGTGCTTCACATAGGCTGAATCATCTAACATCCCTATAACCTTGGGAACCTGGGGCTTAAAGAGATTAAGTGGCTTCAGGTTCCCAGAAACATACTGTCCTATTCTTTAAGTGTCACAATCCTGAGAAGTGGCTAAACCAGGATCCAAAGCCAGGCTATCCAATGGCCCCAACACTCTGCCTCTGCTTCCTGTCAAAAGTGCTGAGCACTGATGTGCACCACTCCTGATAAATGAGCAACAGCAGGATTGAAACCTGAGGGAGCTCTCATCCATTTGCTGTCTCTTCCTTCCTTTCCTCCTGCCTCCCTCCCTCCCTCCCTTCCTTCCTTTCTTCCTTCCTTCCCTCCTTTCTTCCCTCCTTTCTTTCTTCCTTCTTCCTTTCTTCCCTCCCTCTTTCCTTCCTTGTTTCTTCTCTACCAACCCCCTTCTTTCCTCTCCACCTCTTTCTAGTTTGTTTTTTTTTTAAATCTATTAATTTATTATCTCATATATTACATTCTGACCACAGTTTCTCTTCCTTCCTCTCCTTCCAGTCCCTCCTTTTCTCTCCCCTCCCCACCTGCTTCTTCATTTCCCTTCCGAAAAAGGCAGGCTTCTGGGGATAGCAACGAAACATGTCATATCAAGTTGCAATAATATTAGGTACCACTGCTCAAATTAAGACTGGACGAGTAGGAGGACAAGGGTTCCCAAAGCAGGCAGAAGCATCAGAAACAGCCCTCACTCCCTGTTAGAAGTCCCACAAAGACACCAGCTATACACAACCATAATATACACAGGTTATATGGGCCTAGGTTAGATTCACGTAGGCCCCCTGACAGTCAGTTTAGTCTCGGTGAGACCCTGTGGGTCCAGGTTTGTTGACCCTGTGTGTTTTCTTGTGGTGTCCTTGGCGCCTACAATTCTTCCTCCCCTTCTTCTGCAGGATTTACTGAGTTCTGCCTATTCGGCTGTGGGTCTCTGCATTGATTTCCATCAGTTGTTGGATGGAACCTCTCTGATGGTGATTATGCTAGGCTCCTGTCTATGAGTAGAGCAGAATATTATTAAGAATCATTTTTTAAACTTTAAAAAAAATCTTTGGTGTGGGAATGGGCAATTGTCCATACACAGAGACCCTTTATTCAGCGTCTGGGCATGGCACTCAGGCTGAAACAGAAGCTCTCATATTGTTGCCGGTTGGGGGATTTGCTGCATGGACTGGTGTCCTTCAGGGAGGTTCTGGTTGGGTCTTACATGTGTTGTCAGGGGAAAGAAGGGCATCTGCTTGTGGAGTGTTTCAGAGAAAAGTGCAGGGGAGCAGGGAGGACGATAGTCTCAGGCTGCCTTAAAAGAGAAACATCCAAAGGGTGAGACAAACAAAAGGGTCGACAGCTCATTGCCTGAGAGTTAGGACCCAGGGAGAGGTTTTCTAAACAGCAATAGGATGGTCTGTGCCATCCCCAGGCATAGGCATTCCGTCTGCATTTGTATTCCCTTCCTATCCACAATCTTAGATGTTGGTCTGTTTTGTTAACGATTAACGTTTAGAACAAGCGGGAACGTTTATCTCGGCTCTGTTCATGAAAAAACTGAGTCTTGCGCTGCCACTAAAATTAGGTGACAGTTTTCTTCCGAGGATTTGTTTCTTTGTTTGTTTGAAAATGTCTTTGTGTTTCTGGTTTAGTCTCACCTAGCAGACGACCAGCGGGAATAGAGCGTGAATGCGGCGGGGTCGCATTCCAAAGACACCCGTGATGACGACACACTTTCCTGTGGAGCCACAGAGCTTTTGCAAAATGCTGAAGAAAGTGGAGCAGGGGAAAACCTGCTTTTCCAAATGAGCTTGTTGTAAGTCTGAACGAAAGTTGTGTTTTCCAGACTTTCCTTCGGGTCTATGCATGCCACTGGAGAAAAAGCATGAATATGTAGGTGCTATGTGTACGTATGTGGGGCTATGTGCACGTGTCTATGTGCACAGGGCAGATGTCAAATGCAGCCTTTTCTTTTCTTTTTGTAATGGTGAGTTTGTGAGCTATCTATTGTTGTATAACAAACTGCCCCCAATCTGGCTTGTTGGAACTTAGAGAGTTTCCGTGGGCTGGGAATTGAGGTGAGGTTTTACCGGTTGTTACTGTCTCAGGGATTTTCCTGAGGTTCCTCTGGCAGGGACTGCTACCCTCTGAAGGTCCAAATGAAGCAGGAAGATCTACTTAGCTGGCATCGCACCCATGTCCAGGAACTTTATGAAGGCGAAAGAAGATGTTATTATTATTTTTCGTCATGAGGCTACTGTCCATAAGTTGGGTGCACATCCTTAGAAATGGGTATCTGCTTTCCCTAGAGAGATTAATGCGAGAGAGTAAGACAACAGCCACAGTGTGTGTTCTGGTCGTGCTTTGTTGTTTCTGTCCCGGGGTCTCTGTTTACAAGATAGCACTGTCATGGTTCAGCTTCACCGTCACCTTGACGGGGTCCGGAACCACCTAGGGGAGTTAGTTACCTCTGGGCACACCTGTAGGTGTGTTCTGAGAGGCTTACCTGGGAAGGGAAGACCTGCCCTGAGAATGGGCAGCGCCCTCCCGTGAGCTGGGGTCCCCAGCTAACTAAAACAGGAGAAGAGGAGGAATCCAGGGGCATGCCGGCATTCATCTCTCTGTTTCCTGTTTGTGAGCACAATGTGACCAGCCCCCTGATGCTCTGGTGGTCCCAGCTAGAGCTGCGCTCTCCAACTTCTGTGAGACATATTTTCACAGCTATGAGGAAAACACCTGCGTGACTTTGGGATTCTGACTGGGACGACAAAGGAGTGAAGAAAGGACAAGCCCACAGACACAGGTCCAGAAAAGGAGGCAAGCTGACTGTATACAGCTGAACAAAAAGGCAGATGAAGCTGGTCTTGGTGGAGGGTTCTCTCTAGGGGAGCAGTCTCAGGTTCTCAGTATCAGGGAGAAGGAAGTTGTGGTGAGTACTTTCTGTATACGGTGTCAGTGTCTGCACACGGGCTAAGGGAAGGGAGGGGAAGAAAAGGAAATGGAAAGGGAGGGGTGAGGAGGGAAGTGAAGGGAAGGAAAGGGAAGTGAAAGGAAGGGAAGGAAAGGGTAAGGAAGTGACAGGAAGGAAAGCGAAGAGAAAGGAAGGTTTTGCCATTCCCTTGGATCTGAGGCATTGGGCTGGTTGACATAGCTATGTTCATGCCAATGACACACAGTCAGGGCTTTGCTGGCTCCCACAATAGTCGTTAAATACAGTTACATACTCCAGGCAGAGAGCTGAGCTGAAACAGAGATAAGCATATCTGATGATTTGTGGACATATTTGAAAACAACCACAGCGAATGTTAATTGCGTGAAAGAAATAATTTAAAGTAATTTTTTTTTAACAAAAGCAACTGTTTTCACTTGAGGGTGAAGATAACCCTGAGATTGATCTAGAAAGAACGCTACAGTCATAAGAGAAATCGATAGGAAGAGTGAGGGGAAGGATCTTTTCATGGAAATAGATCGGAAGAGTAATTTCCTTCTAAAGAATTTGTAATTGTAACTGACACAGCGATTATCTATATTTATAAGCTACAATGCAGAGCTTAAATGCGTGCGTATAAATACAGGCATCAGATCAGGGTGATTCGGCTGTGACCTACACATTATTTATATAAGCTGTTTTGAAATAGTCAATTAAAATATTGTCAGCCATATAAGGTACCTCTAGCTGTGTTTTCTCACGAGGGAAGGGGTACGTTAGCCCCATGGGATCTCTTTTGTGTGGGCATTAATGTCAACGATGAGGGCTCAGCCCTTATGACATGATTGCTCCAAAGACCTCATGTTGTAATACCATCACATTAGGGGTTACCACTTTAACATATGAAATTTGGGGACAAACAAATCCCATGGATTCCAGCCGCCACCCATGAATGTCTTTCTCTCATGCAAAACACAGTTGGTCCCCTGTATCCATGGTCTCCACATCCATAGATTCAATAAACTACAGATTGAAAATGGAGTTAGGCCTGTCAGCGTTACATAGGTCCTGAACACATTACAGCTGTTGCCTCTTGGCATCACTTTCTGAATAATACAATATAGTAACAACTTATAAACTAGGAATTAGGTGTTAAAGGTAATCTAGATATGACTTAAAGAGGACGTGGAGCTCAGGTTATATGCAAATACTATGAACCATTTTATACATTTTATATCGAGGCTTAAGTGCTTGCATACTTTTCTGGTTCAAAAACCAGTCTCTCATGTATGCTGACAGATACTCAGCCAGTCCCAACACTCATCAAAATCTTAGTTTACTCCAGCATCAACTTCAAAGCCCAAGTGTCAAATCCCATCTAAGCATCCTCTAAGTCAGATATGAGTGAGGCCAGAGATGCTATCACACAGTGAATTTCATTTTGAGTTGAGTGGAAGAGACAGGTTCGAGGTACTTCATTTGTCTAGACGCTTGGGGAAGGAATCTTGGTCCGCTTGCTCCCCTTTTCACTGCCAGAATCCCAATGTGAACGCTTTATTTTACTTGGCTTGTTTCAAACTTTGTTTATAAAAAGGTCTGTGCTTGGGCAGGCAAGATGGCTCAGTGGATTAAGGTGCTTGCTACCAAGCTGATGAGCCGAGTTGAATGGCTGGAATCCAGCCTATGGGTGTGCACTCTGGTATGCTCTCCCATGTGCACACAAAATAAATAAATAAACATAATTTTACAGAGTTTCTGCTTTTACTATGGGAGGTGGTCTAATCTCCTGTGCTGATGTTGGGATGCAAATGTGATTGAAGGTATGAGATGTGGGGAGATGGACGCCATATGCCTGGTAGATGCTACCCTATTTCCTTGGTATATAGATCATCTTCCAGATTTTGAAAAAAAATATTTCTACAATGCTGTCTTAGTTAGGGTTTCTATTGCTGTGAAGAGACACCATGGCCATGGCAACTCTTATAAAGGAAAACGTTTAACTGGGGCTGGCTTATAGTTTCAGAGGTTTAGTCCATTATCGCCATGGTGGCATGGAGGCAGACATGGTGCTGGAGAAGGAGCTGAGAGTTCTACATCTTGATCCACAGGCAGCAGAAAAAGACTGTATATCATACTGGGTGTAGCTTGGGCATAGAAGATCTCAAAGTCCACCCCCACAGTTACATAATTCCTTTAACAAGGCCACACTTCCTATCAGTGCTACTCTCTATGGCCAAGCAGCCAAACACCTGAGTCTACACGGGCTCTTCCTATTCAAATCACTACAAATCCGGTTTTGATTAAAGACTAATTCTGAATTTTGGGAATGTGAGAGCTCTCTTTCCGCTATTTAGGCCATTGTTTTCAATTCTAAAGAAAGTTCTGGTAGCGCTTAGGTTGAGAACATTGGGCACCCTGGGGAACATTTTTTAGCACATTTCGTGGGTAAGCAGCAGACAGTAACTGCTATGTTTAGTTATCTGTGCATGTAAGTCTACGGACACAAGTGCTTCAGTGTAGGTGAGAGGACAGTCTGCAAGGGTCAGCCTTCTCCTTCTGTCGGGTGGGTCCCAGGGATTGCACTCAGGCCACTAGGCTTGGGAACAAATGCCTCTGCCCACAGAACCTCAGATCCTCCTTTTGTTTTCCTGCTTATTGTGGCAATGGATTTCCAGTCGGGAGAAATTGTCAGTAGAGGTTGAGAGTAAACGAATCAGCGTGTATGAAAGCATGTGTAAGTGAAGGATGTTGCTGCAGCGAAACACCTCACAGCTCGCTGAGAGTTTTCAGGGAAGACGCTTTCACTGATAGAATTGGAAAGAAGAGATTCCCCCCTCAAATAGGAGTGTGGTGGTCATTCTGCATCTTTCCTAGGCCTCTTTTCTCAGCTTCGTGCATCTTCTGGCTGTTTGATGTGTCTCTGACTGAGCCCTGTGACTGAGAATTAGTAACATTAGCCCCACATTTTTCAGGCTGGTTATGCTTTTCCTATGGGCATTTCCAGCGGTTCCTAGAGCATTCACGCCTTGCGCCACCATGGATTTTCCCTGTGAGGAGAATTTCTATTTTGGTGTTGGTTATGGAGTTTCACATCGTCTCTGTGAGCTGGTAAATCATTTATAGCAGTTCTGAATAGGTACAAGCCTGTTACAAAGTCAGTTTTCACATCTAAAAA
>REGO01000070.1:6179685-6196303 GCA_010120015.1 Rhombomys opimus
AAAAAGAAAAAAACCTTCTGGGGTTTCCTATGCTGATGGCACCAGGACACGGAGTAACTATTCTACGTATCAATATGCTCTTAGATTTGCTTGCTCTCATAGGCATGCTTTCCAGGGTTGCCCAAGCTACCACTCAGAACAGCGTAATGATGTGTGTGGGGACAGAATGCAGAGCTAAATACAAGGTTGGTCTTAGATTTTAAGTAGATTCCCCCATTGCATAATTAGACTAATGAAGACAGAGATTTAGGAGGCCTTCCCAGAACTTGAAAGAAGAGCTGTTTAATGATAACACAGAATCTAGGCCGTTTTAATGCAAAGGAATCTGAGGTTCATTTTTTAATTTCTTTTTTTTTTCTTCTAAAGCAAAGCACCTGCGAACTTGAATGGAGGGGGACCTGAGGGTTTTTATGTTGATGATAATGCTTGCCTCTCTGATCCGCAGGCTGAGCTCAGTTTTTTTTTTTTTTTTTTTCCTTCCAGCCAGTCTTCTGGCTCCCTTCTCGCTCTAATCTCTGTTCTGCGCTCGGTTCTCGTTGATTTGCATGTATGAATAGTAACACCCACTGACGGGCAGGACTCAGGAGACGCAATTTGGTTGACGGCTTTTCCTACCGCAGCGCCCTGTCAGCATCTCGCATTGATTTGAAGTGTAATCAATGCTCCTCGTTACTGCTGTGCCTGCTCCTCCTGGGCTCTGATTTGCCTCCTCCAGCTCCGTTCTCTGGCATTGGCTTTGCTGTGGATTGCTTGGAAAAGCTCGATTTCACCCTGCCTGGATATCGGAGGGATCAGTCGGGGGCTATTAATATGTTCCAGAGGGAAATGGCTCACACTGTCTTTTTTAATCGAATAATTTCTTGCCTGCTTTATAATTTATCATATCCTTTGTTTGAAATATTATAGTTCTCCAGCTAGGAATTACACTACCTTTTGAAAACACCAGCTTGGTATTAGGAGAGTCATGATACGAGTTTCTAATCAAAATTCACCGCATGGGCTCTGTCTTTTCAATAGGGGATATTTAAAAGCCTGGGAGAGTGGGGCCCGCAGTACACATCACCGGAAATGGCAAATCCCAGGTATTATGCAGGAGTCCATGGGAGGACTATATATATATACATATGTATATATATATACACATATGTATATATATATATGTATATATATATATATATATATTTTTTTTTTTTTCCCTTGAGAAAGCAGTTCCTTTTCCAACACAAGACACCCCACCCTGTATCCTTTAACGACTGGAGCTCCTGGAGTTCTGGATTAACTTTCTATGAGGGATTCATTTAAGCAATGACTATCTCTCTGAGGCTTGGGGATCTGCATCACAGATGCTTTCTTCTTCGTCTTTTCCAACTGCCTAAAAGGATGCTTTGCTAGAGGGTTCTCCGCAGTCCCCAGGCAAGCTTCCTGTGAACCTTCAGTACTTTTCCACCTCTGGACATAGTGGGAATATGGTTGGGTCATGACAGCTCGGCATGAGACTGGGCAAATGGCGGAGTAACACTTTCACCCATTATCACAGCTTTTCATGCATTACTCACTTCTTATTTTGCTTCTCACAAAATACCTAGAGGGGCATTGTTTGAAGTTGCAGCAGCCACAGGATAATTCACACAGCGTACCTCTTTCTATCTCAGATGTTCAAGGTTGTGTTTATGTATTTTCAAACCTGTCCGTAGTTATTTCACATGAATGGCTGTGTCTATTAGCCACCTCTCCCCACACCTTTGGTTGGTTCTGTATATATGAGAACCTCTTTAAAGACATAAAAGGCTTCTACGAGGGCTTTCTGCTGCGAAGTCTTTTGTGCAAGCTTGGAGTCCCTTTGTTGTAGGAACATCGAAAGCTTAATATTCCCATAAAATAGGCCTTGGACTTAAAAAAAAAAAAAAAAAGGCTAGTTTGTCAATCTATTGATTGCCCCAGGCTAAGAAAGCTAATTCCTCAGCACTACCACTGCATGTATTGAACAGGCTGATCCTTGTAGGTCAAATAACTCACATGGCTAAAATAATATTAAGGTTTGTGGCCGCACAAGCCAAATAGCTGCGAAAATCCATCATTGCTACCTAATGCCTCTGCCCTTTAATTTCTATTATTGTAGGACGATGAGGAAGGAACAACTCAAAGTCCATGGGAATGTATTCAAAGTGATCTACAGTGTTCTTAATAAAAATGCCCTTCCTTTACGAGCAGCTGAACAGGCATATAAATATAACCAGCAACGGGAATTTCAATCAAACCTTTACAGCTTTTCCCTTTTCAAGACTTCGACTTGCTGACCGAGTTTATTTCTAGTCTAGAGCTTTTGGCTTCCCTCT
Organism: Rhombomys opimus; assembly: GCA_010120015.1. Taxonomy (NCBI): domain Eukaryota; kingdom Metazoa; phylum Chordata; class Mammalia; order Rodentia; family Muridae; genus Rhombomys; species Rhombomys opimus. The sequence continues at coordinate 6,182,022 of REGO01000070.1, forward strand.
TTACCTTAAGAAGATTCCTCCTCAGAGGCAGAGGAGTCCCTGGGTTTGAGGGCAGCCTCATCTACAGAGTGAGTTTCAGGACAGCCAGGACTACACAGAGAAATCCTTTCTTACCACCTGCCTCCAAAAGAAGATTTTTTTCCTTTCTGCATTTTTTTTGTCAGCCATTTATCAGATCAAGTTGGCCTTCTTTTGTACAGCATCTATAGTGATTTTGCTTACTAAAGTTGGTGAACATTGCTTAAAGTTTTTGAAAAATGCCCCACAAAAACCACAACTCCTTCCAAAATTGAGAGTGAATAGGATGGAAACTATCTTGCTCATGAAATGCCACTGGGTGTTGGTGATCCAGGGGGCTATAGTGAAGCATCTTTTCCCCAGCTTGCTTGCTGGGTTGGGCCGTCTTTAGACATCCTTACTACCTTTCTGCTTAGAATGTCCAGTGTAGCATTCAACCAGGCAGTGTCTCTAAGATACCTATAACTTCAACCAATAAGAGATGGAACACAGGGGTCTTTCCAGAGACTCATACTCCAACCAAGTACCATGCATGGAGATAACCTAGAACCCCTGCACAGATGTAGCCCATGGCAGTTCAGTGTCCAAGTAGGTTCCATAGTAATGGGAAGAGGGACTGCCTCTGACATAAACTGATTGGCCTGCTCTTTGATCACCTCCCTCTGAGGGGGGAGCAGCCTTACCAGGCCACAGAAGATGACAATGCAGCCACCCCTGATGAGATCTGACAGACTAAGATCAGAAGGAAGGAAAGGGGGACCTCCCCTATCAGTGGACTTGGGGAGGGGCATGCGTGAAGAAGGGGGAGGGAAAGTGGGATTAGGAGGGGAGGAGAGAGGGGCTTATGGGGGATACAAACTGAATAAAGTGTAATTAATAAAAGTTAAAAAAAGAGATGGAAGATGGGAATCAGAAAATGAGGCAAAATATTAATGTGTCAAAATGTGATGTTTTCTCCTCTAAGCGCTGTGTGTGTGTAAGTAGATGGAGAAGGGAACAAGAAACCCCAAAGGAAAGAAAACATCTCCAGGGAGACTTGAAGATGTCATTAATGTCTATGCCTGGCACTAGTGACTTTGTCAAATGTCTAAGAAAGGGCCATGGAAACTGCAGAAGATACATGGAGACATACGGGGAGAAATGAATGAAAATAACAAAAGTAAAAACTATGCATGGCTCTGAGTGATGAGGCCAGGTAGCTCAGGGTGATTTTCTGATGCGCTGCTTTCTTCTCTTTTTTCTCTCCTAATGTAACAGAGATGGTGGTTTGAGAAACTGAGCTGTGTTTATCCCTGGATTTATTGGTCCTGTCTGGGCAGGTAATTGGGTGACACTGCTTCTCCTTAAGGACTGAAGCTAATCTCTGACTTCAGCGTCTACCCTGGAGTAAGATGTCACAACAACAAAGAGTGTTTTTTTTTAAGTATGTTGCAAAGGTGTCTGTCATACATCAGAAAGCATCATGCATCAGTGAAGAATGTCATAAATTCTGCCAGCCACCCAGAAACATGCTCATAGGCAGAGTGAGTGAGATGTGCCAAAACCTGCCTCTGCATCTAGACTTCCCTACATGTTATTTATTTTTGTATGAATCAACGTTTATTAATTATTAATAATTAATAAAATACATGTGAAGGCCAGAAGGCAATTTTGCATGATCACTTTTCTCCTTCCACCTTTAGGTGGGTTCCAGGGATTGAACTGAGGTCTCCAAGCTTGCATGGCAAATGCCCACAAGGCTATCTTTCCAGCTCTGGTTTGTGTATCAGTTATGTATCAATTATTTATACAGTATATTTATTTATATGTATTATGTATAACTGTAAGAATAATTTTATTTACTTAACTTGCTGATTTTAGAAACTCCTGCTAGTTCTCAGGTCTTCTAGAGCTATTTTTATGAGGACCTAAGACTTATGGAGAGAGAATGTGGAACAAGGAAGGAATGGGTAATTTTGAATATAGAAGGTGTTCTTGTAGCTGGGCTTGGCTACAGAGCATTTAAGGGAAAAAATGAGGGGATTTGAAGGTCGGTGTATAGGTGCATGTGTGTGCTTGTGTGTGTGTTTGTGTGTGTGTGTGTGTGTGTTTGTGTGCATATTTGGAGGCCAGAAGATAATTTCAGGTATAGTACTGGTTGGTTTTGTGTGTCAACTTGACACAAGCCAGAGTTATCAGAGAAGAGGAGCCTTGGTTGAGAAAATGCCTCTATGGGATCCAGCTCTAAGGCATTTCCTCAATTACTGATCAATGGGAGATGGCTCGGCTCACTGTGGGTAGGGCCATCCTTGGGCTGGTGGTCCTAGGTGCTATAAGAGAGCAGGCAGAGCAAGCCATGGGAACCAGTCAGTAAGCAGCATCCCTCCATGGCCTCTGCATCAGTTCCTGCTTCCAGGTCCCTGCCCTGCTTGAGTTCCTGTCCTGACTTCCTTTGGTGATGAAGAGACATGTGGAAGTGTAAGTCGAACAAACCTTTTCCTCCCTAATTTGCTTTTATGGTCATGGTGCTTTGTCGAAGCAATAGAAATCCTTACTAAGATAGCTGTCATTCCTCAAAGCCACCTACTTTGTTTTGAAAGACAGAGTCTCTCGCTGGCCCAAAGCCTCCCAGGAGTCTAGGTTAACTGGTCAGCAAGCTCCAGGGATCTGTTTCTGTAGTGGTGGGATCACAATCCTGCATCACCATGCCTGGCTCTGGTGACTGCACACAGGTTCCCATGCTTGCAAGGCAAGAACCTCCCCCTGAGGTATTTCTAGAGCCCCACCTTTCCTTACTTGGTTTTTCTCTTTGAGTGAACCCCAAATGAAGGTCAAGGGTTGAGCCTCCACTACTTACTTCTGTAAGTGGAAGGGCCAGAAGATGATGTTCTGATTAAACAGAATTCATGACAAGAGTTGAAAAACTGATGGTTGTTACATGGTAGTTGAGGGAGCTTTTTATGTAAACGTCCTACATCATGACAGGAACAAGTACCATAAGGGGAACTATACCTATTCTTTTCCAAAGTTAGTCAAAAACTCTGATGCCAGAGACCAGAAGGCTGTGTTTATAGCTCAGATCTGGCAACTGATAATTTCAAGTTGGGTAAAGTTATTATTCGTTGACTCTAAGCGTCAGCTCCCTGCATGGAAAGTAGGTACTAAGTTTATCTGCCTTGTAAGGTGATGGTTAGGATTAGTGAGAATGTACTTGAAGACCCCGCTTCATCTGGTGGCTGTCATTATTATCTCTCTTGTTTAGGGCCCCTCTCAGAGGAGACAAGGGCTGTAATTTTGAACTGTTCATCCATCCTTTCATAATTTATTGAGTGCACACCATGAGTTGAGCACTGGGTCAGGCTCTGGGGATTTAAGAAGGCAGTGAGCTGGAAAGTAGGTAAGGCTGAAGGAGAGCTATTTCATGGAAGATATGCTATCAGAATACTAGAACTAGATTGGGTTGTGACTGTGATTTGGGATAAAAAATTGCCACTATAAAATTGGACCTCAGTGTTTGAGTGAATATTACAGTTGAGCGGGATTCAGCTACATTAAACCTTCTGTCATAAAGACAGTGGTAATGGTTTTCTGTGGGCAGAGCAGCAGAGATGCTTCAATTGTTGAGTATTTATATAACCCTTATATTTGCAATGTATGCACTTTGTCATTTACTAGAAGCTTATGCTGTGATGCTTTCACTGAGAATGCTCCTTACAGATACTGGGCTGTGCCTAGTGAAGTCCACTTTAGAAGACTGCTCTGTGGAAGGGGTCAAGTCAATGGGAAAGTAGTGTGAGGAGAGCTGACACTCTCTCCTTGATTGTTTGAGCTGTGTCTCTGCAGGTTCCTCTCTTGGGTGGGTGTTCTGGGGGTTCACGTAGTCCAGTGCTGGTGCAGGCTCCCTTTCTTGGGAAGCTGGACTGAGCAAGCTTGCTTCTGGGGCATGCCTGGCTGTGCTTTATTTCTTGTCTTTCCTCTGTGCTCACTTTTCCAGGACCGCCTTCATTGTGAGGCCATGGTGTGCGTGGCCCGCAGGGCACATAGTGAATCATGAGCAGAATGAAGGCACTGCTGGTTATGATGCTGAACAAGGAGGCAGAGATTAAATAAAATATTGAGACTGCTCATTTTTCTCTATGTGAAACTTCTGTTTCATGGATACAATGGCTACCTTTTTAGTTAAGAAGAGGGTTGATTACATTCCCTTAGTCCTGAATTTGAATCATGAGTTCTTTTCTGGAGTAAGGTGTTCTTGTCTAGAAGTAACTTCTTTCTACTTGATTATATTATAATTATTATTGCTTTCCACATCTCTGCTTTCCAGCCCGGATTTAACTTTGGCAAGTCTAAGCATCTCAACCAGGAAAAGGGATAAGAGCTCTGAGAGATTTTCAGATTGTGGGATAAAAGAAAGAAAGAAAAAAAAACATTTTATCCACCCTCCCCTCACCCAAACTGAATGCAGGACTTTGGGAGATGTGATTAACAGTAAAGATAGAAATATAATTTATTTACTTGTGTGTGTGTTATGCAAGTGTGAGCATATGTGTGCAAGTGTGCTTGGCCAGTGACTGTGTATGTGGGGGCCAGAAGTCAATTTCAGGTATTTTCCTCTATCACTTTCCATATTAGTATTAATATTTTTGAAATAAGGGTCTCTCAACAAATTCAGAGCTTCCTGTTTTGGCTAAGCTGGCTCTCTAGCAAGACCCTAGGATCTCCCTGTTTTACCTAGACCCCAGAACTGAGGTTCTACACGTGTGCCGCCTGGTACGGATTTTACATGCGCGCACGCGATGGGGATCTGAACTCAAGTCCTTATGCTTGTAGAGCAAGTACTTTGCCAACTGAGCTGTCTCCATAGCCCACAACTTATTTGTATCATTCAGTATTTATTGGATAATTGTCACACAGTAGGCATAAACCTGCCTGTATCCTTCCAAATCACCTCCCTGGAAGTTTCCATATTTTAGCTGCTGCTCAAGATACTCTGAATTTTCTCCTTCTCGCCCTCAACCCTACCCATCCCAATTACAGTGAGGCTGGCCACAAAGACACAGTCCTTCCCATCAGCCTTCCGAGTGCTGGGATCACTGGCAGGCACCGCCATGTCCAGCTTGGAAACCTTTTGAATGCTGACAATCTTTATTCCTTGAGGCTACATTTGGTCTTTGGGAATGTCTAAAGTCACTTGGCATCAAGTCTGGTGAACACGTAGGTCATCAAGTTGAGGAGTTCTACTTTGTAAGGCATAAACTATAAAGGGATACATGGACTAAATTTCTCTGTGTGATTGACAGGCTCTGAAGGCAGCGCTGAGGCATTCTGCACAGCGGAAGAACGACTGATCATGTGTACCCTTTTGAGGTGATTGCATTGAAGAGGAAGTCCACAGAAGGTCTAATTTCTGGTACTCACACATTTTACACCTGCAAGCTGTGCTGCTGAGCATATGAAACCATTTTTAATCAGTTTTAAAAATTGTTTTATAAAAAAATCGTCTTCTTAGTAGGGCATGGTGTTGCAGGCATGTAATCCGAGCACTCAGGTAGTGGAGGTAGGAGGATCAGGAGTTCAAGGCCATCATGAGATACATAAATATCTAAGGCCAACCTAGGCGACACAAGCCTTGTTTCAAATAAAACAACATCCAGCAACAACCAACAACATCCAACCACCACCATCTTTTAAAGAGAAATCTGCTGTTCCAATAGCCATTTAAGTAGACTTTCTGCAGGATGTCACATCAATCAAGACGATCCGAATTGCTTTGTATTGCATTTCCTTTTGACTTTTTCTTCACATTGCTTATAACTTTTTCATTATGTAAATACAGAAAATGGTCTTGTGCATGCTTCTTGCCCTCCTTCCATTTCATCTTTACGAGATGGAGAGAAGTGCTGAACGAGTGAGCATTAACAGACTCACACATCAACCTATGTAAGAAATAGATTTTTATGAAAATTGAAGTTACATGCTTTGAAGCACAGTACATTGAGGATAATGAAGCTTAAAGCAAAGTTTGACTTCAGAAATATATGAAATAAGAACACAATAATACACAGTAGTACAAAAGTGAAAGGTATAGTATATCAAAGTCCGGGGGAGTTTTACTTTTTGCTTAAGGCAAAAGCCTTTGTGTCATAGCACCTCGGGGAAGGGCTACAGTTGTCATGCAGAGGTGTTCCAAGGCCTGGCCATACAGAAGCTGTTCAGGCAGGTTGATATCAGGTAGGTTGTGAAAACAGCCTAATATAGGAAAATTAATATCATGGAAAACAGCAAATGCTACAGAAAATTTTGGCTTTTTTTTTCTGTCCCAAGACTGGGTTTCTTTGTATAGCTTTGGCTGTCCTAGTACTAGCTCTGTGTTCTAGGCTAGCTTTCAAACTCAAAGAAATCTACTCGCCTCATCATTCTACTTAGAACTTTGGAACGTTTATTGGGAAGTCGGGGTTTGCTGAGGTCAGTGAAGGGGCAAACTGATTGCTTCCTGAGTTGTTCAAGGTTCTGAGATTCTGCAGAGTTTTTTATATTCAACAGAGAAGAAACAATTGCGACCTCCTACCTAAGGAGATTACAAGGATACACAGGATAAAAGAGGAGATTGGCGACAAAGTAATGACGTTGATTTGCATCAGTGGGTATAAGGAAGCCCATTGTTTGGTCTCTGTACCTCAGATATAGTGAAACTATGAAATTATGCTGCAGTAAGTATTATTTAATAAGAGCTGGAGAGATGGCTCAGAGATTAAGAACGCTTCCAGAGGGCCCAGGTTTAGTTCCCAGGACCCGTATCTGGTGGCTCATGACCACCTGTAGCACTAGTTCTAAATGACCCAAAGCCTTCCTATGTCTTCCATGAGCAACCCAACACAGCTGGCATTTGTACACACAGACACAGGCACAAATAAAAGAGAATTATTTAAAAAACAAATTAGATTTCTTTGCTCCTTCCTTCCTTCCTTCCTTCCTTCCTTCCTTCCTTCCTTCCTTCCTTCCTTCCTTCCTTCCTCTCTCTCTCTTTCTGAGATATGTCTCGCTATGTTTCCTTGGCTGGCCTGAAACTTGCTTTGCAGACCAGGCTTGTTTCAAGCTTAAGGTAACTCACCTGCCTCTGCCTCCCCCTTGCTGAGACTGAAGGTGTGTACCACCACACCCAGCTGATTAGAAATATTTAATAAATGGATTCGGTATTGGGAGGAAATGGCTGAAGATCTCCTGTTGACTGAAGATGTTCTTCAGTAGTACCCTGCTGTAGGCAGTGCTCTTACTTCAACAGCGCCCCTGTTGCTGAAAATACATTTGGGCCTCCCCGCAACCCCCACTTTTGAGCTGACTTCAGAATCATTTTAAAAGCAAGAAGCCTCATCTAATTGCTTAAGAGTCACAGCTCAGCTCGAACTCATCTTGAGCACAGTGTTACCCAGTGACACCGTTACTTTTATTCATCAGACTTGGCTTTAAATGATTTGGGGGCATTTTTAAGAAGTTAAAGCTATTCTTAAAAGCAGAAATTTGCTATCATCAAATGTGGTTTGAAAAAGGGGTTCTGGGGTTGGGTTGGAGAGATAGGGGTTTGGGGTTGGGTTGGGGAGTGCTCTCCTTACAAGCATGAGGGCCTGTTTTGATCCCCAGGACTCACATTACAGTTAAACTCCAAATAAAAATAGTTGGAGACGCTGGTACATGCTTGGAATCACAGCATTGGAGATGTGGAGACAGAGATTGCCCAAGGCTCCTTGACCAGCTGGCCTAGCCTAGAGCTCCAGGTCACTGAGAAACCCTCTCTCTAAGAAAAAAAAAAATAGAGGTGGATGGCTCTAGGAATAAGGACCCAGGTTTGTCCTCTGGCCTCCACAAGTACCTGCACCCTCATCTACAGGAGCATGTGTACCTATAAACACACAACAATAGAGAGATCAGGAGGAAGGAAGCCATTCCATGTTCTCGGGCACCCAACTGTTCCGTATGAAGTCTCTTTGGAAATAATTTAGAAAGATTTATAATCCATAAGTAAATTTATCCTTTGACCCACAAACTGTATTTCTTGGAATTTACCACACAGATACATTAAGGAAAGACAGAAAAAAAATCCTGCAGACTATCTGCTACACCAAGAAAAGAGAGAACATACATATTCAACAATAGGAGCAGATCGGGGAATTTTGGAGAATCTTTAAGTTAGAACATGATTCCGTAACTAGTAAGAATAAGGCAGAGTTGCACACCAAATAAATAGACACAGGAGACTGTACTGTCACTTTGTTTAAAATGTTTATTTTTATTAATGTATATGTGTGTGTATCTGTGTCAATGGTGCCAAATGTGTGCAGACAGCCATGGAGTCTAGAAGAGGACATCAGATCCCTGCCACTGGAGTTACACGAGGTTTTGAGCTGGGATCTGGGTACTGAGAATTGAACTCAGGTCCTCTGAAAGAGCAATGAATGTCTTGACTGCTGAGCCATCTTTCTATTCCCCATACTTTTGTTTTAAAAAAGCAAATAGAGACATACCAACCCACACATAGCTCCAGACACACATCCCTATACCAATGCTGGGAGAACTTAAAGGAATGAGCAACATATTAGTACTGTGGAGGAAAAGTAAGAAACCAAAGGAAAATACTGAGAAAGAAAAAAAAATCCTCCTTTTTCTTTTTCTTTTCTTTTCTTTTTTTTTGGTCGTGAGCCTATCCTTTAATGGCTGAGCCATCTCTCAGTTCAGTTCACATCTCACCTTCTAATATTTGAAACTTCAAGCACACACTTTTATAAACTAAAAACAAATATGTTATGGGTACAACAAGGTCATCACAAAAAAGTTATTTTTAATTTATTTATTTGTGTGTGTGTATGTGTCTGTGTATATGTGCAAGCACATGCTTCGTGAAATGCGTGTGAAGGTCAGAGGACAACTTACAATTGGTTCTCTCTCTTTACCATGTACGTTCCAGGGATTCAATGCAGGTCATCTGGCTTGGTTGGGCAAGCGCCCTTTCTTCCTTTTTCTTTTTTTTTTTTTTCTTTTTTAAAATTAATTAATTAATTTATTTACTTTACATTCCAATTGTAGCTCCCTCCCTCCTTTCCACTTGGTCTCACTCTCCTTCTCTCTTCCTCCTATCCCTCCATCACTACCCCTCAGAATAGGGGCACCCCACACAACCCGCAAGTCACATCAGGACTGAGTGTATCCTTTTCTTCGGTAGCCTGCCAAGGGGAGGTTATCTAAATGCATGCGACATAGTCCTTGTTAGAGATAGCCCGTGTTCTCCTTACTAGGAGACCCACATGAAGACCATGCTGCCATGGGTATGTTTGTGTAGGGAACCTAGATCTGGTCCATGCATGGTGCTTGGTAGGTGCTCCAGTCTTCACAAGCACCTCTCCCCTAGGCTCGGGTTAGTTGGCTTGGTTGATCTTCTTGTAGAGTTCCTGTTCTTCTCTATGTGCTTCTGTCTCTGCCCCCTCTCTGTAAGCCTCCCTGAAGTCCACCCAATGTATGTACTCACTTTTATGTGGATATTAATCTTATAGTACAGGATAACTATACTACAACTCACAGACCCAGAGACGCTAAGCAACAAGGAGGGCCTAGGGAGTATGTTTGAATTTCACTTAGAAGAGGAAATAGACTATATAGTGAAAGTGATTGAAAGAGAGGGAACAGCATTGGAGAGAGAGTGCTGAGGGAAGTAAAGATGATGGAGATCAGATATGGGGAGGAATGGGGCATGAGGACAAAGGGCTTGCAGAGAGAAGAGAAATCTTGGGCAAGAGGTCATCTCTGTAACAAGCTGGAGACCTATGATAGGTTAGGCTCCTGGAAAGACATGGAGGTGACTCAGGCTGAGACCCCCATTAGAGGGGGACATGGAGGCCAAGGAGGTTACCTTCTAAACAGACCAGACTCTAGTGGAGGGAGGGTAACACCAATCCACCCACAAAAACTTGGACCACAAATTTACCCTGCCTACAAGATGTGCAGGGATAAAGATAGAGAAGAGATTGAGGAAATATCCAACCAATGCCTGGTCCAACCTGAGACCTACACCAAGGGAGAGAGCCAACCCCTGACACTAATAACAGCATGCTGATATGCTTGCAGATGGGAGCTCAGCATAGCTGTCCTTTGAGAGGCTCCACCTAGCAATGGATTGAAACAGACACTGTGATTCTAACTAAAGTGAAATGCCATGAAGGCAAGGCCATCAAAGCCAATCATGTTTATCTCTGTATAACCATCCCTTCATGGTATAATTTAGCATATTATTTGTCCCAGCTTCTGTGTCCATCCTGAAAATGTTATATAGAATGCTTGGATGGAAAAAGAATGCAAAATTTGATCCATGTAGGGTAGGAGATATAGCTTACTGTGGTTGTAGCTCCAGCTATAAAGGAACATAGGCAACCACATACAAATGTGTTAAATAGTTGGTTTGAATGTATCATTTGCTTGTGCACTAAATGGCAAGTGCCCTTTCCTGTTGAGCTATCTCTTCAGCCTTGTGAGCGATTTCTAAAGAGTTTTAAAGAGTAGTAATGGCTCGGTAGTAAATGTGTCATGATCCAAGATTTGTTACTTGAAGAGAAATGGCATGCATAAGCTGCCCAGATATGTATATTCTGACACCCTTCTTAAGAAAATCTTCATTGCTTCAAGCTCATTTAAGAAAGGCAGCCTAGGATGCTGTCTGATTTAAGGGGGGATGGAACTTATCAAAAGAAGGCTGGAGATTCCATAGGATTCTAGGACAGAAAAAGAACCAGACTCAGACAGCTCTCTGGAGCCACAGGGCCATGTCATTGGAAAGTGACAACACTAGCAGGCTGCTGCCACATTTTTTGATACTCTCTTGCAGTGAAAGTGGAAGGATGGACTGGTATTATTTTTTCTGTAACCATCATTCAGTCCTGCAGATCAGGTGTCATTTCCATTTGGGTTTCAATGGGAAACAGTTGGATTTGAGTAAGTTTGAGTACTCTTCTCTTTTTTTTTTAATTTGTGTTTCTAAGATTTGCTTGGGGTTGGGGTGGGGAGGCTGTGTTTGCTGAAATATACAAAGCCATTGGAAAAAATAAGAAAAAAATACACATATTTATTTTTTCTTGTCACCATTGTTAAATCATTAGGCACAAATCCACATATGAATTTCCCGACAGGTGAATGAGAGTAATCCTACAGCACTCTTGAAATGAATTATTTTTTAAGTGTGAGAGTTACCTAGGTTATAATTTTATATGACTCGAGCCATTCAGTTTTCTTGGGAGACCAGTGGAACCCGTCAGTTTTCCACATTGTAGGGTGAAGTGTAGAGGAGAAAGGCTATTTGTGAGTCAGCTTCCAGTAGCCATGAAGAAATGCCTGAGGTAAACAACTTAAAAGGAGGAAAGGTTTATTTTGGCTCTTGGTTACTGACGTTTCGGTCAGTGGTAGCTCGGCTCCTGTCTCTCTGCCGGACTCACTCTAGAGGTCCCATCACCTGCCAACAATCAACAGCAATCATACCTTCAACACATGAGTGTTTTGGGGAACATTTATGATCTAGGACATAACGGACTCCAGTGCTCAGGGAGGACTGTCCTTCTTAATTAGCGGGGAATCATGACCTCTTAGAAGGTGATGAATAGTCAGGTGGTACTCTGAGTCATGAGAAAAGTCGAGGTTGCTGTGTGACTGCGCTGTGTCCCTTGAGGTTCATTTCTTCCTTCTCTCTTTCCCTGAAGAAAATAAATGCCTTCTGGCCTGCTATGGTAGCACATGCCTGTTATCCCAGCATAAAGAAAGTAAAGATGAGAGGATTGTGAGCTTGAGGCTTCCTTGGGCTACATGGTGAGACCTTGTCTCAAGGAAAAAGTGGTTGTTGGATAATCTCATGTTATCCAATCATTTCTTCATATTCTGCTCATGGGTGTGAAACTTTTCAGAAGTGAGAGCTGTGTGAGCTGAGAAACAGAGAGGGTGGTGACCGTTAACTCTCTGATGCTGAAGTTTGATTATGGTAGTCTGTGCCGGGGACAAGTCAAAGATAGAAGGTGTCTTTAAGCTAGGGAGTCTACCATCAGAAGGAATTAAGAACAGATACTTAATCTCTCTCAAATGTAGTGGCACTTACTGTTTTTGATTGGTTTCAAGGAGCTATTGAATATTTATGTGAATCTAACAGAGGGCCTCAAAAATTTCCAGGAGGAAATAATTAAGAAATGAAGCTAATGCATCTAATATTTTAATACCTTATGGCTTTCAGAGGAGCCCTTCCACTCTTACTGGAAGAGCTAGACTGTAGTTCGCAGTCTTCATCTTATAGAAACGCATGAGGCAGGTTCAACAAAACGGTATGTGCCTGTGAGTGTCTTCTATTACCTCTGCCGAAGCCTGAGCTTTGAAAGTATTCATAGTCTATCTCACGCCCCAGAGGAGCTTACCTGACTCCTGTTTGCCTTATGTCTTAATTCTTCTCAAAGACCCAGGAAAATGCTGGTGTGTAATAGTTATAGCTAAGGACAGTTTAGCCTCTGTGTTTCCCTTCTAATACCAGTCTGTTTTCCTCCCGATACATCCCCCCTTTTTTTGCTGGGGATGATTTCTTTTGGGTCTTTTCTCTGAAAAGATCCCTTTCTTCTCATTGTACTTCCTATTTCCCGAGCCCGAGCACTTACGCCATTTGCTTGCATCTCTCGTCATCTGGGTTCTCCTTCCAGAGGCTTCGCTGTGATAATTGGGTCACCTCCTTGGGATAAACGGATCGTTCTTTGGGGTGGAAAGCATTGCAGTATTGCAGTTTTTACTCTTTCAGTCTCTGTCCGTCTTTGTATAGTACAGGGGAGGGATTTAAGAAAGAGGGAGGATCATAATTGAACTCCCTAGGCAAGACTGACCTTGCACAGTACCTATAATTAGCTCTAGCAAGGGTACAAATGGGCTGTAAGGGACCAGGAGGGAGGTTAATTTAAATACAAGAGCAGCTACAAATGGAACAGTTCGCCTTTTAGCCAAGGCGAGACCCTTTATGATTAACAAATGATTTTAAAATAAGAGATGTGCAAAAGAGATACCATCTGCAAAACACAGCCTTTTCTCTACATCACCCAGGACGGGTCTGTCCTGTCCGTGTGCACGCACTCCTTCACCAGCATTTTGATTTCTATAAACAATCCCTATCGATACCCACCAAGAGGCCTGGACCTCTCATTTCTCTCTCCAAGGTAGCTGAATTTCACTTGCTGTCTGCCTCCCACTGTGGATTCATCACCCAGTGGATGATCAGACTGGAATCCCTTCCATCTTCATTCTCACTTTTGATGTCATGGTATGAAAAGTTGTTTAAGATTTTGGAAATGTATTGTATTTTGGTTGTATGCCTAAGGTATATATATATATATATACATATATATATATATGTATATATATATAGAAAAGTCTTATTTTTTTCCCATTGAGTCGGGAGGCAAATCCAGATAAAATTTAATAGGCACTTATAATCATTCTGTATTCAGAGCACAGTGACAGGTACATGGCCTCATCAATGGGCCCCTTAAAGCTGTACCTAAAGCATGTCTAGCTAATTCATTAGAGTGATAACCCTCATATATGTGTTATTAGAGCATTTTAAAATGGCCAAAGTTCTGATTTTTTAAAAAGCACTGAGCCAATTTTTATCCATAGGAGGTGAAGGGGGCAGGATTTGAGTCACTCAAATTGTTTCAAGAATCTATTTTCAAAGGGAAGCCCGTGGAGATTTCACACTCTAAACACTCAGAGACCTGTCTATTTCCACACCCCCTGCAAACGCCTCGTAAACACTCCTTCCTCTTTGTCTGCTCTGCCTTCCTTATGAGCTCCCTTCCCCAAGTGGCCGTGACAATTCTCTGGTTGTCTTTTCTTACTGTCACTCTCTGCTGCATGACACATCCCTATCACATTCATTTCTTCCACACTTCATTCATTATATCAGTGATAGTGGCTTCTGCAGAAGATCAGGGGATTTTGTCTGGTAGAACAGGGAGAGGGCTGGCATCTGTCATAGTTACAATTGTGGCCAACTTGGTTTCTTATAGCCGGAAGCTGGAAAAGCCAGGAATTGGTAAGGAAATTTAATAAAGCCAGAGACCTTGAAGTGTTGAGTTAATGATCTTTTCTTTTCTTTTCTTTTCTTTTTTTTTCTTTTCTTTTCTTTTCTTTTCTTTTCTTTTCTTTTCTTTTCTTTTCTTTTCTTTTCTTTTCTTTTCTTTTCTTTTCTTTTCTTTTCTTCTCTCTCTCTCTCTCTCTCTCTCTCTCTC
>REGO01000070.1:6196318-6210228 GCA_010120015.1 Rhombomys opimus
CTTTCTCTTCTTCCTCTTCTTCTTCGACAGAGTTTCCCTGTGTAGCTTTGGCTTTCCTATACTCACTCTGAGACCAGGCTGCCCTCAGACTCACAGGGATCCACCTGCCTCTGCCTCCCTGATTGCTGGGATTAAAGGTGTGTGCTACCATGCTTGGCTTAATGATCTTTTCTTTTCTTTTTTTTAAATATTAATTACAGTTTATTTGTTTTGTATCCCAGCTGTAGTCCCCTCCCTCATTCCCTCCCAATCCCACCCTCCCTTTCTCTTCTTTTCCTATGCCCCTCTCCAAGTCCACTGATAGGGGAGGTCCTCCTCCCCTTCCATCTGATCCTAGCTTATCAAGTCTCACCAGGACTGGCTGCAATGTCCTCCTCTGTGGCCTAGCAAGGCTGCTCCTCCCCTGGGGGTAGGGTTGGGGAAGTCAAAGAGCCAGTCACAGAGTTCATGCCAGAGACAGTCCCTGTTCCCCTTACTAGGGAACCCACTTGAATACTGAGCTGCATTGGGCTACATCCGAGCAGGGGTTCTAGGTTATATCCATGCATGGTTCCTTGGTTGGAGAAACAGTCTTAGACAAGCCTCTGTGCCCAGATATATTTGGTCCTTGTGGTGCTCCTGTAGAGGACAACTTTTGAAAGTCAGTTCTCTCCTTTTTTTTTTTTTTTTGAAGCAGGGTCTCTCCTTTCTGCTGTTGCACTAGCTGGCCTGATAGTGTATAGTTGTTTCCCTGTTTTTGCCTCTCCTATCTCCCTGCAAGAGAGCTAGGATTATGAATACGTATTTCTGGAGTTTTACCTGTGCACCAGGCTTTGGACTCTGGGTTATCAGGTTTTTACAGCAAGCACTTCCACATGCTGAGTCATCTCACTGTCTTTACATCGATTAGGCATCTACGAGTTACCTTTCTAACAGAGCTTGGACAAGTCTACCCTTGTGTTTCTTCCTCACACCTTTCAGCGTCACAAACGAGAGAGCTCAACTTAAGTGTCTGTTTTGACTTGTCCCACGCTGCCCTGCAATTAAATGACAAGATACTGTGATCCCAATCTATCCTCTCTCTTCAGGCCACTAAAGTCCTGTCTACCTGATTATTAGTTAAGACAACTTTCCAACTCATCTGCTGATGGGATTAGGGCGGACTTTTACGCTATGAAATGAAAATCCTGCCCATGTGATTATATTCTTAGCTTCTTTTTTTCCCCTCCAAATATCCCTCTTTCATTTTAAAGTTTTACTCCTACGTGCCATGTGTTGGAAAGAAAGTGAAATTTAAGACCAGGTCTAATTAGTTACTTCCAGAGTGATCCTGGGCAAATTAGTGCATTTGTTTGCTTACTCAGCCAATAGCTTTTTAGTTCCTGGAACACAGTAGGATGCAGGCAGCTTCAAATTCTTTCTCTATTCCCAACTCAGTTTACAGGCTTTTCCTGACTGCTGGGTTTCTCACTTCAACTATTAGTTACATAATGCCTGATGTTTTTTGTGTATGGTACCTACTGGTATAGTCTATAATTTACTCTTTCTTCCAAACAAAATTTTTGTTACAAAAAGGATGAGAGACTGAGTCAACAGGAGCTCACAGCTTCTTTAAGAATGGGGTATAAGTCACATTTGTTCACATTCCATTGGGCAAAACAAGTCATATGATGGAGCCAAATCTCAATGAGGTAGGAATGAATATTTCTTTTGTTGGTTTTTTTTTTAGTTTTATTTTTTTATTGTTATTGTTAGTGTGTGTATGTGTGATGTATATATGAGTTTACATCTAGGAGTGTCACAGTGTATTTGTAGGGGTCAAAGGACAAGTTTCAGGGGTGGGTTCTCCTTTCCATTATGGGTTCCGGGGATTGAACTCAGATCATTAGGCTTGTGTGGGAAGGTCTTTTACCTAATGGGCCATTTTGACAGCCCAGCTTCCTTCAGTTAGTAAATTCAGGTGTTCAGGAAGGCTTCTGTGCTGACAGTGTGGGCACAGACGATAGGCTTTGAGGAAGTCATTGGATCACAAGAACTCTAGCCTTACCATTGGATTATCCATAGATGGGCTCATAATCTGATGACATTATTAGGAGGCAGTGAAAAAACTAGAAGGCAGAGCCTTACTGGAGAAAATAGGTCACAGGGTGTGTGTGGGCCAGTTTTGTGTCAACCTGACACAGGCTAGAGTTATCTGAAAGAAGAACTCAGTTGAGGAAATGCCTCCATAATGTCTGACTGTAGGTATTTTTAAATTAGTGATTGATGGGGGAAGGAACAGCTTATTGTGGGCAGAGCCATCCCTGGACTGGTGGTCCTCGGTTCTTTAAGAAAGCAAGCTGAACAAACCATGGGGGAGGGGAAAAGTCGAGGTGGCAAACCAGTAGGCAGCATCCTCCATCATCTCTGCATCATTTCTGACTTCAGGTTCCTGCCCTTTTTGAAGTGCTGCCTTGGCTTCCTTCAGTGATGGATTGTAATGTGGAAGTGTAAGCCAAACAAACCATTTCCTCCCCTCCTTGCTTTCGGTCATGGTGTTTCATCATAGCAATAGTGACTCCAACGAAGACACTGGGGTTGTGTCCTGAAAGGTTAGAAGTCGTCCTTCTCTGCCCTGCTTACCGGTAGCCATGAGGGCAACCGCCTTCTTCTGCCAAGTCCTTCCGTGCCTGTTCTGACTCACCACTGACCTAAAAGCACTGAAGCCAGCTGGCCATGGACCGAGAACTTTGCAACCATGAACCAAATAATCCTTTCCTTAAGTTGATTTGCTCAGGTGTTTGCCACAGTGATGAAAAGTGACTGGCAGCCTTCTCCCCAGATTCTGCCCCAAGACTGCACCTTGGCTATCAAGGCAGCTCAAGGCCCTGGAGAAGTGGCTTCTACTTAAATGGCCGTCACCTCTCTGGACACTCTCTGGGGGCACACCCCTCCCAGGTTTGGATCTCTATGGTCATGCTCTTCAGCGGGGTTGCTTTGATCCAGATAAAGCAGCAGCCACTTCTTCCTCTTCTTGGGGAATGTGGTTGGAAAGCAAAACCCGGGTTCCTCTGTGTATGGGATATACAGGCGCCTCTCTCGCCGATGTCTCTAAACAGTGAGTCCATTTTATCTTGGGGACTCATTTTAAGTTTCTATAAGAAATCCAGTCTTGGATCTCACATTCTCTTCCTAAAAAATACACAGAGACTCAACAGCTTCCCGCTTTTCCTGTTTTACACTCAGTTTACCATGAGGCAAAGAACAGGGCCGATTACACTCAGTTAATTGCAGTGGACAGGAGAGGGAAAAATCAGAGAGCAGGAAAATAAGTTAGTGTTTCAGAAAACCACTTAATCGTGTTTCTATTTTAAGGCAGTATTTCTCCACCTTAGCAGTATTGACTTTTCAGCTAGATAAATCTTCGTTGTGGGCAGCTGTCCTGGGCTGTTCAGGTTGCTTAGCAGCAGCCCTGGCTTCTGCTTGCCTGGTGCCAACACAAATGCCCCCCAGATATCGCCTAAGGCCTGTGGGAGAAGGCGTGGAATCATACCTGGCTGAGAGTGACTGTTTAAAAGGATAGCCTTAGCTATCACCTCTGTTTTCTCCGGGACTCAGCGGCGCATTTAACACACGGAAGACGCTTAGTAAATATTTTCTGACTGAAGAAGTTCTATTTTTATTTCAGCTGGGGCTGCAGCTCATCTTGAAAGGGCAAAGTGAAAGAAAACACTCGTGCTTTTCTTAAACAGTTTCTGCCTTTCTGTAGGTGCACGGTGCTTACGGGCGAAGGTTCAAACTAACCACAGCTTCGGAGGGATTCTAAAGACGTTCTGAGCGCAGTCACCCAGCCTGCGCGGTGATTAACCAGAAAATTGGTTGGCACAGAACACTTATGAGAAGGAACCACACAATAAATAATTTATATGCCAGAGACTAAGTCCTGGGAGGTCATGAGGCAACTCTGGACTCCTGGTCTGCCTAGTCACACTCCTCGCCTTCAGAGCTGGAGTGATTAGCAAGAGTGGAAAGGATGAAGAGGCAGTTGAAGGGCTCCCATGATAATAGGCCACATATGCACCTAATGCCTTCGAGACCTTTCTACAAGGAGAGGAGCTTTTCCTGTGAAAGGTGAGGGCCTCTACAAAACCTTCCTCAGCGGGGGGAGGGGGGAAAGATTCCACATTAGACGAGGAAAGAGATTATACATTTTTTTTGACTCCTGTATATGTGGGTGTTAGGGGTAGGAAAAAGTTCATAGCCATATTGCTATGGATGTCTTACAGGAAATGAATCCTACCTCTTGGACACAATGGCAACCCAATTATGAAGGCAGACAGGCTGGCTGCAGATTAACGCTGCTCATGTTCCGTGCTGCTCATTGTCTGGTTAAAGCGAAGGGAGGCGCTTTTATCTTCAGACACACAACAGATAGCCTGTCATCTCCGGCTCTTAGAAATTTAAATATGTGAGCACTTGGCAGAACAGGTATCTCTGCAACCTTTCTTAATAACAACAGGCTGCCATTCCGTGCCTGGGGTACAATTTAGCAGGCACATCTCATTTTGGCATATGTGTGAAAAGGAAAACCCTGTGTAGTAGGATTACTTTACCAATATGATGTTTCAGAAATAGCTAAGATTTAAATTGCCATGGGGCTGTGCTATTAAAGTGAGAGATTTATACAGTGAATGCTACACATCCCCGGAGAGATAAATGTGCTTATATTATAGGTAAAAATCAGAAAGGTAAATAGCAAGTCTGGAGACCATTTTCTTTTAAGTGGTATTTTAGTTGTGTGAGGATTTCTTAAGGGCAAAAAACAGACAGAGCAATGTTTAATCAGAATGTAAAAAAAAAAAAAAAATTAGACTCGGAGGGAGCCAAGAATTTTAAAGGAGCTTATCTTTTCAGACAATAAGTTATAACTGCTGCTGACCCTTGAATAGATAACTTTTTTTCCTAAGAAGACTTTTATTTTTATTTTTATTTTTTTTAAAGAAGGCTCTGTCCAGGAGTGTTGTGCTGACACTTGTGGTCATTATCTCTCTCAGTGAGGATCCTACCCCAGGAATACTTAATTTCCAAGGGTTCTAGCGAACACACCATGTCCTATATGAGTCTCCTTCTCTTCAGTTCTCACTGCCAACTTGGAGATGTTCCAGAACGACCGACCTCTCCTGGGTTTCTCTACCTTGACTTCACTTCCTGCTCTCTCTCTCTCTCTCTCTCTCTCTCTCTCTCTCTCTCTCTCTTTCTCTCTTTCCCTGCATTGCTTCCAGGATGTCAAGGTCCAGGTTCCCTTTGCCCACACATTTCTTTCTCATTTCACCTAAATCATTATGCTGATGAAGCTCTTGCGGGTTTCCCCTCTTAATTTCAGAATTTGCTTCCAGAATGTGGCCACTTTGGTGCACTTCAATGTGTATTGTGGGTATTAGGGCCCTCTGGGATATTAGCTGACACCAGAAAGAAGCACTTGTTCAAACGTTTAGAAATCCTGTGTAGAAGGTAGGCATGGAGGTACATGTCTATAATCCTAGCACTTGTGAAGTTGAGGCCTGGGTAATGAGTTTGAGACTAGCCTGGGCTTCCGAGTGGATTCATAGCCGCTCTATAGACACTGATCCTCTACTCCCACACAAAGAAAAGGGGAATCTCAAATTTGTCCATCCTTGACCTGACTCTTTCCTCTAGAACTTCTGTGATGTGGAGGCGCTTGAAGATGAAAAGGTAACATGATGTACTCTCATGTTGTTCTGTGATAGCTATTGATATCTCACCCAATTTGAGAATGCCAAGTTGTACTTATTATGAGGAAGATACCAGCTGCGCAGATCCTGGGAGTAAAGAGGATGTCATGGGTAGAGGTGGAGAATCTGAGCACTAGTGAGAGGTCATTCAAAGGACATTTCCATGAAGGCACCACCCCCTGGAGATCAAGACCATACGGGCAGCTAAGACGACTGAGTGCCAGGGAGAAGCCTAGTCTGTTGCACCTACATGGGGCAATGGTTCGAGGGTATGTGGGCTGGAATGTGCTGTGTGTAATTTTCATAAAGCCAAGAAAAGAGATATGGAAACAAGTAACCACATTCATAACGTTCACAAACACACATTGTGTTTTTACCATATAATAAAGACAGAGTTCACAGAATGAGGTCATCCAGCAGCATCTAATCAGTGGGTTCAAGTTCAGAATCTGATGTGCTTAAGCTGTTTGTGCAGACCTGAGTAGGGCACGTGGGGTGAACTCCCAGAGTGTCTGCTCTTCAGCAGCCTGGGGCTTCTTCCCTAGGGCCAAGAACATCCTCTACAACTTGAGATCCCAATTGCTTAGCAGAGTATGAGCTGTTGACGTAATGCCTGGCTTCTCAGTGAGGGTACAGACAGCAGGATGTGGCCTAGGGCTGCCATTGCTGGCCATGCAGTGATGGAAAGCAGCAAATACTTCCAGCTCAAGGATCTTTTAGGTTGCAAAAGGAAACGCCCCCCATGTAGGCAATGTACGCTCTGCTTCGTTCTGCACCTATCATAGTCCTACAACCATTTTCCAACTAACTCTCAGTCACAGTCTTTCATTTCTAATCACTCTTCAAAGATATTTAAGTACTTTTTTCTTTCCTTTCTTTCTTTCTTTCTTTCTTTCTTTCTTTCTTTCTTTCTTTCTTTCTTTCTTTCTTTCTTTCTTTCTTTCTTTCTAAGGCAGTTTGAACTCTCTGGAACAGTTCCTTATTCTTCCTGCCAAGTATGTCCTAACTCCACAGCAGGAAGTTCAATTAGCAAATCCATGAATCAGGGTTTTAATTATACATTTATCTGAAAGGGAAATGCTGGCTTCACTTCTATGCTATACCTTGTTTGCAGGAACCTCAGCATGACTTTGACTGAGCCTAGGTCCCTGTGGTGGAATGTGAGGTGGAAAAATGCAAACATGTTAGTGGAAATTCATTCACATTTGCCCAGGGGCATTTCTGTATTTAGTAAGCAGCAAGGATTCTTAGTTGTACGAAAAGAAAGTCGGGATTGATTCTGGAAGGTTAAGGAAGCACCCTAATTAATAGGTTAGCTAATTGTCATTCCCCGCTGTGTCTATAGATTGTATTTGACTTTTAAGTCATGACTAAGCATTTGAACAGTGTGCTTTTTTGAGCATGGTCTCTACTATTCTCTTGCTTCCCCTGTTAGGTGCTATGCTTGTTGAGGTTGGGATGTTTTTTCTTCCCTTTCTTCTTCTTCCACTCCCTTTCTCCCTTTTCTTACCTTCTTTCTCCACTGATAGTTTTGAGCCTAGAGCTCACCATCAGTAAGTATCTCTCATCAGTATCTTGGGGAGAGCTTGGTTTTTCTTTTTCTTTTCTTTTCTTTATTTTTTTTAATTTTATGTGCATGTTTTGCCTGCGTATCTGTGGACCACATGCGCCTGGTGCCGAGGGAGGTCAAAAGAGGGTGTTGGGTCCCCTGGGTCTGAGTTACAGATAGTTTTGAGCTATCATGTGGGAGCTGGGAATTGAACCCAGGTCCACCTGGAAGGAGAACCAATAGTCTTTACCACTGAGCCATCTCTCCAGCCCGAGCTTGGGTTTTCAAGAGCTCTCAGATTTGATGTATATCCAGGATAGAAGCCTTGGTGAAAGGGGTGGATATGGGTGGTTAGTCCCATCCTCAAAGGCTGTGGCCCATACTGTCCTGGACGAACACAAAAACTCAACCAACTCTCAGAGACTGGGGTCAGTTCAGAGATTTTTGGCTTTTTGATGTATGGGGTTTTCCCAAGTTTTTTCCAACCAGCAATAAGCTAGTTCTTTGAAAACTGTCAATATTGTTGTGGCATAATGAATATATAGTAACCTTTATATTTGGTTCTGTAAGGTTTAATCTTGTGATCAGTCCCAAACCGTAACTAGACTTCTTCAGTTCCCATTCAATAAAAAAATCAAATTGCCTATGTAGTGGATGGGGTGAGGAATGGACTGTACTTTCCCCATTGCTCTTCCTCCTTATTTACAAAGGAATGTATCTGGGCTGAAGTTTTTTTTTTTTTTTTAAAGGTAGAGAAGGGACATAGGAAAGCTATTAAGTGATGTCTGGTTATCCCAGATACTCTTCCTGGTGTGGTTCAGCACTCCATGTGGGGGAGAAGCAGTGTGAGTTGGGGGTTCTGGGTTTGTAATTAATTTTATCTTGCTGTGACGGATAATAATATACCTCCATGTTGGCCAAGCATGTCAATGGAGTTTTGGACCATAGAAGAATGAGAATTACCACTTATAAAATGTGAATCTGAGATGTTTAAGTAGGGATAAAAAAGACATGGGAATGATAAAGTAGTTCTAGTATGGTGATAGCATTTAATCAAGACATTGTGAACTTTTATGATGTTTCTATTAAAGACATTCAATATAGGCTCAAGGAATTATACTGAAAAGAAAAAAGAGCGTTGGAATTGGCTCAGACACATCTTCAAGTATTTTCCTCTTGTATTTTTAAGGCGTTAAAGGTATTCCTTTTCATATTTTAAGTTCTGAAAAACTTTTCCTGTGTGTGGTGTTTATATACGTTTCTGGGCGTACATACATGTGTGTGCTCAAGTAAAGGCCAGAGACTGACAGCTGGTGTCTTCCTCGAATGCTCTCTGCCTTTCTATTTGAGACAGGTCTCTCACCGAATTTGAGGTTTATTAATTTCTCTAATCTGTCTGACCGCGAGCTCTAGGGATGTACTGGTCCCCACCTTCCACCCCTCAGCATTGGGGTTATAGATGCATCACGTAGCATCTTACACATTACATGGTGCTGAGGAACTGATCTTGGTTGCTCATGTTTGCACAGCAGGTACTTTAATGACAGGGCCGTTGTGTTCTGAGCCCTAACTTCCAGAAATTATACCATAGATTTAAATAGAGAAAATAATGTACATATTGGTCAGTTAGGGCTGCTATCACAAAATACCATACTTAGGCTGGGTGGTTTAAATGAGAGATGTCAGGTTTGGAGTTTGTCAAGGTCAAGGCACTGAAACATTTGTCAAGCTAGTTACTTTCTGCAGGCTTGTCTTCAAAAGAGTCAAGGACACAAACTTTCAGTCTAGAGCGCTGTAATTTACAACATGTAAAGACATGAAAACTTTGAAATTAAAATATTACATTCCTCTTTTTAAATCATTTTATTACATCCCCTTTAAAGATACATAGTATATTTGAGTCTAAATATCACTGAAATCTACATTGAAGCTCAGTTTTCTTAACATATTCTTTTTATTAGAAGTCTCAAAATGTTAATACATTTTTTTTCTTATATAGATTATCATTATAGGTTAGGCCAATTTGTTAGGTAGTAAAAATAAGATCGGCTGGAAAAATTTTGTCTCGCTTCTCTGGATGAATATATATTGTTACCTACACTTAGAATTGCTACACGTATTGTTTCACAGTGCTGGACGGAAGCCAAAATTTCACATATGTATCACCAAGTCTCATGTCTGGTCTAGAATCAAAGTGCTAGCATCCTGTTCTCTTTGGTTTTATATTTGCAAGCACCCTGTCCACAGCTGAGTCAGTGTTGTTACTAGTGCCAGTCAGTTCTTTGGGTTCCTTTCCTGTCAGATGCCCAGAGATTACCCATAATTCTTCATTAGAACAGGAACAGAGTGTCTTCCTTCCTTCCTTCCTTCCTTCCTTCCTTCCTTCCTTCCTTCCTTCCTTCCTTCCTTCCTTCCTTCCTCTTTCTTTTCTTTCTCTCTCTCACTTTCTTCCTTTCATTCTTTCTCTCCCTTTGTTTTCTTCTTCTTCCTCTCTCTCTCTCTCTCTCTCTCTCTCTCTCTCTCTCTCTCTCTCTCCAGTGGATTGGCTTTTTTTTTCTTTCCCTGAACTGGAATAAAGCAGTGAATTGGAAATCACCTGACTTAGAAATGGTATGTGAC
Organism: Rhombomys opimus; assembly: GCA_010120015.1. Classification (NCBI taxonomy): domain Eukaryota; kingdom Metazoa; phylum Chordata; class Mammalia; order Rodentia; family Muridae; genus Rhombomys; species Rhombomys opimus. Next base: position 6,206,198 of record REGO01000070.1, read on the forward strand.
CAGTCAGACACTTTCTCAACAGCAATGTTTGAAGGGTCCCTGGTTTCCCAGGGGTTTCTGCATTGTGCAGTAGTGCAGGTCATGAGATCCAGCGGTGGTGGTGGTGGGGGAGATCTGCCTTTCTTTCTGTCAGCTGGAAGAGGGTTGCTCTGGAAGTGGGGGGAGGGAACAGAGACTCAGAACACCGGCCTGGGTGTACTCGTTCTCAGGGATATCATTTCAAGAAAGAGAATATATGGCATCTGAGAACCTGGAAATCGACTCCCCTAGGACTGCCAGGAAGCTGAGGGTGAGGGTTCCATACACATTTCACTTTAGAAGATCACACATATAGAGCAGATTGAGTAGATATACACTATTGGAAACAAACTCTTTGAACAAAATCTTAAAGTTTTCCAGTTATTTGTAAAGAAAGAGAAAGAGCAGCATAATCGGGAGTAGAACAGGGAGGGTGGTGAGCAATTACTCTCCATTTTATTGAAAACATATAAGAACCAGAGTAACGGATTTAGGGCAGAATCCTAAAAAGTTCATTGGGATATACAATCAGATCCTTTTTTGGAGGGTTTTAAAGAAAATTGCTGACTGGCTTTATAATTAAAATATTTAAACTTTGAGAGAATGGTAACAATATACTTCCTTTGATCAAGGTTAGGCTAGGAAAAAAACACATAAATGGGGTGAAACTTATTTTTCATATATATTTCTCTTGTTTTAACAGTATAGAGAAAGTCTTCCTTGCTGGTGGTCGCCATGCAATGGGCTCTGTTTTCAGATAGGTTTTGCCACCGTCAGGTACTGGTTGGTCAGCCCTAATGGCTTTGTTGTTCTCTACACACATGAAATGATGGCACATATTCATTGCTCCATAAGTGAGAGTTACTAGCCAAAGACCGAACAGAATTTTAGTACAAGAGCTTCAATCACTGGAGTTTACATGAAAATAATGTTGGTTTTTGGCAGTCTCTAAATGTTCACATTTTAATCCACTGTCAGTCATCTGGTGATGTTCCCATGTACAGGAGTGGACGTCATGGATGATCTAGTGCCACTCAAAGCCTCTTAAATGTGCATGGAGGCTTCACAGTGGAGGGGACAGTGTCTTGGTCACTGAGAATCTGGTTCTGTCTTCTAATACTGTCACGGACCAGAAATGGGTCATTTGCAGATCGTTGGTCTCTTTGAACGTCAGTGCCATTTGTTAAGAAATGAAGCTTTTCTGTCAAACCCTGAGAGGCCAAAGGTTGATGTAAAGGGGTGAGGTAGTAGGGTCGGGTAGTTGATGCTCAGGACAAAGTCTTCACCAAGCCTCAACTCCTGTACACACGAAACAACTACATTAAAAAGAACATTACTCCTGAGAGGATTTTCATCCTTCAATAGAAAACAAAACCAACTGGATCCCATGCCCTCCTGCATTTTTTGATACCATTACGCAGAAGCACTCTTTCGTGTAACTGGCCAAACAATGAAAAAGAAAACAGCACAACTATAAAAAATAATGGATGTGTCAGTGTGGTTGTTTGAATAGTAATGGTCCCTCATAGAGTCTTGTATTTGAATGCGTGGTCACCATGGGGTGCCACCATTAGATGCACCATTAGGAGCTGCGGCCTTGTTGGAGGAAGTATGTCACTGGGAGGGTGGGCTTTGGGGTTTCAAATTCTCAAGCCAGGCCCAGTGTCTCTCTCTCCTTCTGCTGCCTGCAGATCCAGATATAGAATTCTCAGTTCCCTCTCCAGCACCATGTCTGCCTGTGTGCCTCTGTGCTTCACACCATGACGACAATGGACTAAACTTCTGAACTGTAAGCCAGACCCAGTTAAATATTTTCTTTTATAACAGTTGCTGTGGGACTGGGGGGTCAAGATGGCGGCGCCGGGAGAACACTGTGTCTGAGAAGCGGGACAACACGCCATGCAACGGCCAGGAGACTGAACTCTGGGCCCGAAAACAACAGCTGTCGTGTTTCCCAAGTGAGGGGAGGCTCCCACGGCGTGGGAATCGGTCGGGTCCACTCTCGGCTGCCCAGACAGAACCCGGAAGAGAACCTGGCTAACGTGGGCTTTGGGTCTCCGGGCTGGTGCTACAAGCTTGCGTGTCCCGATCACTTTCCCAGACTGATCCATGGGCACAAGGGTGCCTGAGACTAGGAGTCCCAGTTGCAAGAAAACCCCACGAGGAAGCAAAGTTGCGAGTCTGATCACGGGTCACCCAGTCTTTCCCTGGAAGTTCTCGCTGCCCTTGGGTACCATCACAACTGAGCTCTGGCCACGCAGGGAGAGCAGCTGCGCGCCCAGCTCAAAATCCCTACTCCCTCTTGGGAGGAGGCAAGAGGCGGCCAGCAGAATCTGCCACAGACCACATTGTCTGTACCCCAACCTGAGATCGGGGCTGAGAAAACCCAATTCTTTCGGGCACTCCCCCAAACGCTGCCATAACCCGGCCGCAGCGGAACAGAAGGATAAAGAGGTGCACAGCGGCTTCACAGTGCCGGAACTCCAGTGCTGCCAGCGGCTCCTAGCAAACAAACTTCAGCTCGGGGTCTGGGAATGTGGTCATTCTACACATCCTGAGATTCTCCTGGGTCCAGCGCAATAAGGTCTAGCACCAAGTCCTATCACCGGCAGCCCCCCGACCCCTGGCAGAGAAACCTGGCTCAGGATCGGACTGAGAAGCCCCAACCCCTTCTGGCACTGCCCTGAGAGCACCACCATAAGCTTGCCCTAGCAGAGGGGAAGGTCAGAGGGGAAGGACAGAGAGAAAGCCTGCCAAGGACACAGCACCCTCTCTCCAGCTCACCCAGCGGCCCCTGGCAGAAAAACCCAGGCTCTGGATCTGAGGACACTCAACCCTACCTGGTACTCTCTCAGGATCAGCAAACATAGGTTCTACCACCAGGCTGCTTCTGGCAGAGAGATCTGGTCCTGGGATCTGGGATTGAGAACACTCAACCTAACTCTTTCCCGCGCCACCCTGGGACCAGTCAACATAAACCCTCCTGGCAGAGGGAAAGGACAAAGAGGCAGCACACAGAAAAGGTGGACACCGAGTCCTATGGCCACAGTGTCGCAGAGCTGACTGTTAGCCTACCCGCACACTCTCCGCAGCAGGACCAAATCAGAGAATAGAGAGTAAGGGGAACCCCTGTGCATTCCAACTGGTCCTGCAAGAGAGTGAGTGAGCCTTCTAGGGAGAGTTTGCCCCAGACCCAGGGCCTCTCCACAGAAGCAACCAGACGAGATCTCTGCCACCCACACCCCTAGTGTGGGCATCATAGGGATTCTTGGGATAGCAACCCCAACGTTGAAGCCTCTGCCTTATGGGTCCACCAGTGTAATCCAGGCAAACAATCCCTGGATCTCAGACAAAACTGCGTAATAGTGGCCTGCAGGCCACTGCAATAGTCAGAGAATCCATGCATGCACACTGCACCCACTAAAAGCGCACTCAAATAGCGCCAGCATCGCCTTCCTTACTTAGGCAAAACTGAAACCCCAGTGCACACTCCCAAACCAGTGAACCTCTCTCATCTTCCTGAAAAAACAGTCCAGAAAACAGAAAGAGAGGATCATAGCCCGAACTACAATCTCGAGGAACAAACAGTGAGGATTATAAATAACCAGATGGCTAGAGGCAGACGTAAGAACACTCCCAACAAAAATCAGGACATAATGACCTCACCAGCAACCAGACAAAACAATGGACACTTCAATTCACTAGATATACAAGAAAACGACCTCAAAACTATGTTTCTCCAGCTATTAGAGGCCCATAAAGATGAAATGAACAAAGCCCTCAGAGAAATAGCCAAAGAAATAGAGACTAACCAAGAGGAAACAAATCGTGATCTCAGAGAAATGACCACGAAAATTGAGGCAAACAAAGAAGAAATGCACAAAGCTCTCAAAGAAATGTCCACACAAATGAAGGCAAATAAAGAAGAAATAAACAAAGCTCTCATAGAAATACAGGCAATTATACCCAAAGAAGTAGAGGCACAATTAGTGATACATAGAGAGGAAACGGAC